>CAJQZM010034916.1:0-39045 GCA_907164665.1 Colias nastes
AGCCAATTCCAGATATATTATTAGATTTATACAAAGGCAATACGTCGAATGCTAATCATTTTAAAGCTAATATACGACAATATAATTCAGTATTTGCAATGGCATCCATAAATTCAAACTTGAACACACTCCCTCCAGGATTTTTCACTTATAGGGTACAAGGGCAAGTTTATATAAAAACTGGATCTTTGTTTCCGTTGCAAGGTCATAAACCACAATACAACCAATTGTACATAATTGAAGATAAAGCAGCATTAAATGAACGATTATCTGATTCTAGAAATAACATATGTAGAAGCAATATAATGAGGTCTTTACAAACAATGCTCAATGAATCCAATCCTTTTGTCAAAACAATATACAAAAGAGTGGCTGCAATTTTAGCTGAAGAGGAGTTAAAAGCAGCCTCAGAAAATCGACCCAAATATTCGGTATCAATGCATTTTTGTAAACATAAATCTCTTGATTTGCGTCGGTATAACACACCATCAAATAATGAGGTAGCGGTCATCTTTGTAGGAGAAAACGGTGAACCTCCATTAAATATAGACTTCTCTGTACAAGAATATTCTCAACATTTAACTACACTCAAATCAACCAGTCCCAATATTGATCCTTTAGCCTTTCCCTTACTTTTTCCTAATGGAGAACTCGGATGGCATGAAAATCTTCAACACAGAGAAGAGAGTCGAACTGCTCGAAGCCGTCTTACAATGTTACAATTTTATCAGTATAGACTTGCTGTTCGTAAAAATTTTAACCCATTATTTTACGCCGAAAAACTTTTTCATGAATATTGTGTCTTGGCCTATGTTAGGATTGAATCTCAAAGATTATTGTTTCTTCGATTGAATCAAAAACAGCTCAGAGCTGACAATTATAACAATTTAATGGATAGCCTGTACAATAATGATAGAGAAATGGGTCAAGGAATTGGTAAAATGATAATATTGCCATCAACTTATGTGGGAAGTCCTAGGCACATGATGCAAAATTATCAGGATTCCATGGCAATTGTATGCAAGTATGGTAAACCAGACTTATTTATAACTTTTACGTGCAATCCCAATTGGCAGGAAATCTTAGATAATTTACAAGGCACTAAAAAAGAACATAGACCCGATTTAATTGCCAGAATTTTTAAACTAAAATTGGAGGAACTTTTAGATGACATTACAAGGAAACATATTTTTGGAATACCGAGTGCGTGGTTTTACACCATTGAATTTCAGAAACGTGGGCATTCTGTGTTAAAGCTGATTTATCCCTAGGAAAAGGTAGATAAGGCCTAATCCTACTATTATTCTTGATTTAGCCAGTTTGGTTAAAGAACCACAATTTCATTTTTTATTTTTAAAATTAGTAAGTACTTATCTACCTGTCAAAGTAGAGAAAAAGACTGAGTGCTTAAAACAAAGAGGTTTACACAGAGTAAACCTTAAAAATTATATGTTTTGTTAATTTGTGTTAGTTTATTTTGAAATAAAAATAATTTGTGTAAAAACTTTTGCAGTTTTTATTTATTATATTTATTAAACATAACTAACGAAGCTATACGAATCTATGCCTTGCTTATTCCTTTAATATTCCTTGAGAACCGATGACTACAGAAATTTCTACCTACATTTTGCAACTAGACGTGTATTATGAGTCAAATTTCACCCGAGCGAAGCCGGGTTTTCCTCTAGTATTACTTTATTTTTACGGAGTACATTGTTTTATTTAATTACCCTTATATTTCAATAAAAAATTTCTCAACTAATAGAATAGTGTTTCTTCAAATAGTTATTTCATATTATTTTTATTTTTTAAATGTGAGCTCATTATACTCTGCTCATTAGTGTATTTTTCAAAGTGGTTTTTGTACTTATTCGAAACATTTCATTTAAGATAAAATGCCGCTCAGTATAAAAATTTTTTTTATACTGAGCGGCATTTTTATATAGAGATGCAACGAATAGTTGTTTGGCCGGATACCGGATACCGGATGTTCGGCGTGACCACCAGCCGAATGTTCGGTATCCGGCCGCCGAATATTCGGCCGGCGGCATTTTGAGTTTCGTAGGTGCGTGTCGCGCACCGGCACGCCGCCCGCGCCGTGCAGGTTTTGACTTGTTTCGTAGTGAACGTACGCGCGGTCACAGACCACAGTTCTTGGTAGAGACACTTTTATCGTGTCAGCAGTCAGTCAGCACGAAACAATTTCGTTAAAAAAATTTCGTTAAAAATAATAAAAAGCTTCAATTACAACTGTGTCTTTATTTAGATTCTATTTATAAAATCTACCAAGTTTACTATCCGGTATCCGGCCTGATAGTACCTTACCATCCGGTATCCGGCCGGATAGTAAAAAAGGGCCGGATAAGCCGGATACCGGATAGGAACCGAATATTCGGTGCATTTCTATAAAAAATACATTTGCCAAATATTGAAAAAAATGCAGGACGTAACGTTGACACTCAAACAAATATTAGGTCGCTCAAATATTATGAAGCTGCTCATTTTGTATTTTAAGTAACTCAAATTAATGTTTGTAAGTTGCTGTTCTGTTGATTTCTCGTCACTCGCAGTCAGTCGCTCACTTAGTAATTCTATAACCCAAATTAATTAATTTTGACACTTAGAACTGTAATTTACAGTCACTCGTTTTATTGCTACCCTTAAATAATAAGACCAAAATTTACGTTATGTAACGTTACGGTTGTTTTAAGGCTTCGAAGAATAATAATAAATAATATGATTATACCTACATACATTAATAGTTCTACTGTCTACATCTTGTATCAGGTTAACGCTTAGAAATTAGGACGACTCTTTTCACTAATCCGAGCGAGCGGTAAAGCGGTTATTTATCAATGAACTCCCACTATCACTATCAAGTTTCAAATATTACAAATTCATGGAAGCAGTAACGTAGCCACCAGACACCAAGAGGCCGGATATGTGACGTGTCATCTTTATTTCAAACACGTTTTGTTTGCCATACGAGACACGTATTTGTTAGGTAGGCATTTTTCTAATATCGTGAGTTACGGTCATGGTTATAAATATTATTTAATAGCTGGTCGTGTTTGTTCTGTCGGAGATATGGTCGTTGTATTATTATTTTTAATATGAAATTGTCTTATTTAGTATCTACTTATATAGTCCATTGAAAAGTTACATTTGGGGTTGCTTTTTTTAGAGGACGCAATTTTATTTTTTTGATGTGTAGGGGGGGTCAGTGTGAAGCTATCACCAAGTTTGTGGGGTCGCCACCATCTTGAAAATAGCGGTTGATATGGTTTTTACGATATATCTCTTAAACTATTTATTTGATAAAAAACATTTGTAAACATTATTTGTTGCAAATCAAATTCTCTACAACTTTGGTCCAGTAACTTTTTGTCGTAGAACTATAAATAAACAAGTTATAAGCGAAAATGTTCAGAAATTAGAGATATTTATATTTTTCAATAAAACTTCGTTTTGTAATTTTACGAAGAAATGATATCAGACCATTTTTGTAGATTGTTTTTCGAGGAACAACTTTTATATAAAACATTTTTTCATTAAGTAAATAGCTAAGGTTTTACAGCGCTCCGAAGTGAGTACTAATTTTCAGTACTCTGATCTATACAGTATACTTATAATATTATATGTGTACTAATAATAATTTGTCATCAGTAATTGTTTTTTTTTTTTTGTTATTATAATATTTTTAATAATTAATTTTGCAATATTAATAATAATTAATTATTGAATCTTTTTCCCACCACCCAGGAGGTAGAGTCTGGAAGCGCGTTTTTTTTTACGTCGAAAAGCAGGGCTGAAATGTTCTGCAGTGTGCTTCTATTGTATGGAGTATGGGAAAAGAGCCAATAGCCATTATATGTATAGTTAAGAGTTCTGAAAAATAGTACTCACTTCAGAGCGCTGTAAAACCTTAGTTATTGACGTAATGAAAAAATGTTGTACGTAAAAGTTGTTCCTTGAAAAATAATCTACAAAAATGGTCTGATATCATTTCTTTGTAAAATGATAAAAAAAGTTTTATTGAAAAATATAAATAGCTCTAATTTCTGAACATTTTCGCCTATAACTTTTTTATTTATAGTTCTACGACAAAAAGTTACGGCACCAAAGTTGTAGAGAATTTAATTTGCAACAAATAATGATAACGATATTTTTTTATCAGATAAATAGTTTAAGAGATATATCGTAAAAACCATTTCAACCGCTATTTTCAAGATGGCGGCCGTGGGACAAGGGTGGCGACCCCACAAACTTGGTGATAGCTTCACACTGACCCCCCCTACACATCAAAAAAATAAAATTGCGTCCTCTAAAAAACGCAAGGTTAGGCCTAAAAAATGTAACATTTCAATGGACTAATATTTCAACTTTAACTTTTGTGTCTCTACTTGAACTTCTTGAAATTTGATATTTTTTATTCGATATGTTTTGTCAAATTGAAATTAATATTTGAATTTGGTAAATTATAGATTATAAGAGACCATTCGAAGTGTTTTTATTCTAATCTATATTATTAATCAGGTAGGTACCGACATAAAACTTAACTTACTAAATACCTCTAAATAAAATTTAATAGGTTTTCCTTCATCTAAAGTTTTCACTTTTCTGCATGAATCAAATGTACTCACAAATATAATTTAGTCTCATTGCACAATTATTCGATGAAAAACGAACTCTTTCTATATATTATGTAACGTGTGCAGTGTGACACACATTATGAAATCTATGTCTGCATTTTCTTCATTGGCTGCGATTTAACTCGGTAGGAATAGTAAACACTGGTTAAAAAAATTAAAATATTCGCGTAGTAATAGACACTGTTATGGCACAAGGAACAGAAATAAAATTGAAATGCCATTTTACCGGTTAGCTAAAGTTAAAAATTCATTTATGGGCCAAGGTATACTTTTTTACAACAGAATTCCTCATAGTATTAAAGAGTTTAGTAGTGCTAAATTTAAAAAAAATTTGGAAAATCCAAAAGTGCACGACTCATAATGCTCATTTAATTATGAAATATAAAAAAAAAAAAAAAATATATATAGATATTATACAGTCTTGTAGTTTTCGTTTTTTATTAATTGCAATTAAACGACACTGAATTAATTAATCATTCGCATTCAGTGACCTACAATCGTCGATTAGAATATTTTAAAAAAAAATTTAACTCAAATGATGGATTTTTTCACAAGTTATAGTGTTTTCAGGTTTCACACATGACGGACAGGAAAATTTTTTGACCTATTTCGGTGTTTTTTTCCAATTCTATTGAAGTAAATCAATTTTTAAAAAGTATGGGATTAATCTCCATTAAATTATCTCGACAATAGTATGCAAAATATCTTGATTCCGTGAACTAACAAGGCTATAATAATAAGAATAGCTGCAAAAATGAGGCGAAAAAAATTTTTCTATCGTAAAGCACTCTCTGATGCTTCGCATCGTCGTGCAATTATGTAAAAAAAGTATTAGTTCAGAGAGCCAATTACAGCATTAAGGAATATATTATGGAAGATAAAAACCCATGGAGGGTTGTCACTTGTCGCGTAAAAACCACAAGACAGTTCTTTGGCATATTAAGATAATATACAGTTACATATTTTGTAAAATTAAATTGTAATACTGAAATGATTTAAAAGAGCAACTATGGAGTTTCCTGCCGGTTCTTCTCCATAGATACTGCTTTCCGAATCGGTGGTAAATGTTAAAAATATGTATTGACGTTTCAAAAGTGCATCTCGAAGAAGTCTAATTGAATAAATAAATGTTTGAGTTTGAGTTGAGTTTGAGTTTAATCCAGCTAAGAAAGTACCTATGCAATTTCAAAATAACATATCTATATTTATTATAGAATGTTTTTTATATAAATATTTGTTACCGATACGACTGGAAATAATTCACCCAATTCATTTAGCGCCGTTAGACAAATAAATAAACAGCAATAAAAAGTACAAATAGATAAGTAGGTAATTTTCATTTTTTTTTATATAAAATCAGTGTAGACAATGTGTTGTACAAATACAACTAGGTAATTCCAACACGGATATGCCATTTCTTTAATTGGAAGTGTTGCAAACACAATTTAACGAATGAAACAATAGAATTATCGTTATAATACATAACCTACACGATGGCATTGTGCAAGTATAAGCTGATCAAAATACAATAGCGAATTGACAAAGTTGCTATCGATATTAACTTTATAATCCTCTGAGACCTCGATAACTTTTAAGGGCTTGACGTGTTCAATTATGTGCGGATATGAAACCACTGTGACTTGGGACCTTTATACTACATATGACTACCTACATCGCATAGTTTAATATTTGATTTTATCAAATACAAATCTTCTTTGTTTATTTGCTTGAGCGCGCCAATCTATGAGGAACTACTGGTCCGACTTAAAAAATATTCCTTGTTAGAGCCCGTTTATCGAAGAAGACTATAAGTAATAATATTTATATCATGACGCTAAGATCAACGGGAGCGGAGCAGTGCGGGTAAAACAACGTGGTAACTCTACCATAGTATATAAGAACTGCTATATACGGAGTGTTGTTCTATATTGTAGGATATACACATTAGTTTTATAAGTTATAACTGACTTCTAGTTCATGATTCAACTAAATGAGGCATGGTAAATATTTAGCATTTGATTACGACATAATGGTTTCATCTAGTGACTAGTAGATTCACCTAGATTATTACAAGTCACTTTTACAAACCTACTTAAGAAGACTGTTATCTCATTCTGGTTTATACCTTATAAAATGGCATTACAATTTTTTTTTTTCTTTATTTCGCCTTATTTACAATACATATACACATACATAATATATATGAAGTAAATAAGCTTTAGTAAGTAGGGTAAATAGGTACCTAATTAATCAAAAGTGAAAATTAAATGATAAATGAAACTGAATCATGTAACATCTCATCACCACCTCCCTTCAATACAAAAACACATTATTAAAATCTTCCCTTGCACAGTCCAAATGCAACATCAAAGACAAAGAGATCGATTCCAGTAATCACAGGCGACAGCTAAGCTGGAATAGCACTTTCATTAAGGGTAGACGGTTAAAACGCATTAGCAATAGGTCCCAATAAGGCTGACCTATATTGTGGAGCACACATGGCCGCCCACCCTCTTTGTGTTTATTTAATCTCGTTATAATAGACGTATATGGGGTATTCTGTGAACACGGACATGTTTGTGAAACTTATTTAATCAGCATTTATTTATTTGGTGTCTTTTAAACAAATTTAATGCAATGGCTTTGCTAGTTTTTAATGTAAGCAAAGGAAGTAAAAATCGGGTCGAGAAAAATGGCACAAATTCGTGTATTTCATTAGAAACTTTAAAGCTTTATACTATATATCTCAGCAACTACTGGTCCAGTTTACAAAATTCTTTCAGAGGGAGTGGCTGAAATTCAAGGGTCAACATTTTGCTAAAACGATGTCTTGTTATGATATTGATGATGAGAAAATAGTCTTCCATAGGCATTAACAATAATATAAATATATTTGCAGTAGATTCTAGAACGAATTTAGAAGCTCCTTTCATTAAAGACGGTTAATGATAAACAAAACTTTTATAGCGTCTCCGTATAGTCGGATTCAAGGTAGCCATTTTCCTAAATGAACGGGTATTAAACAACTTTATGATCAACAATAGAATCTCCGAATAATTGTTCTTTGAATCACAACGTAACATGATAAAGAGAAACAACTGCGATGAAAAACTAGTATTGATAGCAGAATATAGGGTTTATTCCTAAAATCTACACGCATCAAAACTTAAAAGGTACGCAAAAAGATCAAATGACATCATCATATGTACAAATTGAGACTAATAAAATATGTGTATATTGACCAAATATTTGAAATCATGAGGATTCTATCAAAATGTGGTGTATGAAGAAGTTAGAAATATTAAAGAATTGGTTTGACTTATATTGTCATGATGATTGTGCTATAAATACCTAGTAGTTTTTACACCACTGTCGTTCTGTGTAACATAAAATGTATGTGATATTTCTTCTGCCTAAATACTTACATTACGACTCAAATATTTCATTTAACACAAACTAAATTATAACAATGTTTAGTAGAGTCACGTAGAGTCGTTTCCAGTCCGCTCAAATATGCCTACTTATTAAATAAATTGCATTTTCAGTGGACGATATTTAAAATTTCTTCCTATTTCATTCAGATATATTCGATAATATTACATTGAAAAAAGAAAGGCAATAACATAAAAAAATTATTAAACCACAATGACCGTATTTATTTTCTACAAACCAAAGCGAATCCTGCGACGTTTCACCGTAGTAATTTTACTAAATTAATTACATTTAAAGTATAAAAATACAGTCTATTCAATAATTAAACTATTTAGTAATCTGTAGTTAATTTTACTAAATAAATTATATTTAAACATACAATCCTAGTCAATAATTTCTAGAACAGTCAGGTGTTGCAAACACGGGTGTGTATCCGTTAATAATGTTCTTGACAAATGATCTGAACAAGGTCGGCTGACTCATGAGGTCACTGATGTTCTTATTTATGGCGTAAGCGAATTATTTCGCCCTAATTAGCTTCAATTTGCTAATTTACTATAACTCACTGTTTGGTTTGAGGATTGAGGTTAGTTCATACTTTTTATACTGATTATTAACGCATTGTGAGGATAGTAAGCTGATTGTTATCCGAGGAATTGTGTGTTTAATTTGGCAATGTATAAAATAACGAAATTTCATCTAAAGAGTTGAAAATTAGATGGCCAAGATTTAAGTTTAATCTATGTGTTTACTGATACTGCACTTAACTTAAAATCCTACTAAAATCTCACAGCTTAATTCTATTCAGCCCTACCACGACGTAGTTACGGGCATCATTTCATATTCTTCAGCAAGCAATATAAAATTCATTTCGTGATAAAGGTTATATCTTTTTTTAATGCTTAGAATATGAAAAGGAAGTATTTTTCTTGTATTTTAATTTCTAATTTTAGATTTATATATTCAAAATGCTATTGAAATAGATTTAATAATTATAAAAATCAGGTGACTACAAGTGGAAAGTTTAAGCGAAGCCTATATGCCCATTTAATATTTATATGCCCATGAACTTCCACAGAGTGAACAATACAATATATAAAGTTTAATCTAAGTTGCATGTCTGAAAGTCAAGTTCAAGTTGTAACGATTGAAGCGGAAAATCACCGTACAAAGGTCCCATGAAAATAACATTGTTTTTAAACGGTAAATGCATTGTTGTGTGCTTCCAGCAATTAAAATGTTTCTTCGCTTATTTTTTTCATAATAATTTCCTTCAATATTAAGCGTGAAATTTGTATTTTCTTAAAGGTCAAATGAGTCATATGTAAGGCAGTGCATTTATTTTTCACATTAGCATTTGGAAAATTGCCAGGGCGATAGAACTATAATGTATGCTTAGGCTACAAGTTAATGCAACTTAGAAACATTATTCAGCTGCGCGAGGTCAATACAGGATTTTGATAATATCCAATGACGTGAATGTAAATTTGAAGGTTTACTGAAATAAGTTTTAAGATTTGAAAGGGTAGATTGAAAGCATCAAATCGACACAATGTATTAGTAGGCAGAAAGTACGAATCTCAACTACTCTTTCTTTAGTTAAGTATTGCATACCTAAATAGGTACTTATAGGTACTATATACCTAGATGCTTTAATCCGTTTATATTATATTTTAATTCTTTTCACTACTTCTGTCTTATTTTGTATCGTAGAGTAAAAAATTATAATACAATAATTTAAATATAGGGTTAGAAAAGAAATCGATTATAGGTGTCTCGATTTTCATCTTTGTACATTTCATGAAAATATTTTGATCCCGTATTCAAATTTGACAATGTTGCTGTCTCTACCCTTGCTAAAATTATTCTATTCTTATTTACAGGATGTCAACCAATAGCAATTTGGCTGCTCAACCGCCACGGCTCTCACAACCCTGAATCTGATGAAATCTCCGAATTGCAGAGACTCAGTGACTTCAAGGCGAATATCCTCTCTAATTATAGGAACGGGAACTTCAGAAATACTAATGTAAGTTGATAAATTTAACGTAGATTTTTTTGAAGTGAAAACTTCTTTAGCGGCGTTGAGCACTTTTTCTGTAATGGGTATAAAATCTTAAACTCACGTCAGGACACGTGACCTGATCGAAAAAGCGTAAGACGGATGGATATCAAACATGCTCAACGTTAATAATCAAGTTTTCACTTCTGCCGGCACTCCCGGAGTGCAACCCGTCTTTTTTTTATTGTCGATAGGGAAGAGCTTGACCACAATCTCGCCTGATGTTAAGCTGAGATGTGGTCTAAGATGGTACGCGCTTCCGTAGAAGGTACCTGTTCACTCTACGCTTGAAGAGTCGACATTGTAACTATGAGTCCTTATAAAATCGTTGCCATTGCCAGGGACGGTCTTAAAATGATGAGGCCCTGGACGGACTTTTTTTAAACGCATATAAATTCACTTTTACATTATGTATGCAACATAAGTAAAAGTTTTATTCGTAATAGTGACTGGGCACTTTCCACCAGGTGAAAATTTTATCTTCTGATTCAAACAACTCATAGATATACTTTGAATCCACTACTAATATCGACAATACCACTGAAATACGATACGAACGATAAATATTTCATTGCTCTACTAAAGAAAATACTACGTAGTTAGAAGACGACCCACTGCGTGTTAATATACTTATTAATACTTATAGACATGAAACCCAATCGAAGCCTTGCGGTGAACGTATGATGTAACTCAAATTAACGCCAAGTCAATGAAACGTAACATATAAAGAGATACACAGTTCGCTTGATTAGCTTAACAACAAAATTAGCTAAAGATTATTAATCAGTTTATCGCCCTTATGTTTCCAAGGTGTTTTTATTTAGGTCCTGTCCAGGGCTTAACTAGGTCGAGGTAAAAAAATATAGCCGGTAAATCGGTAAAGGTGAAGCTTTTAAATAATAAAAGTATTTTCAAGATCAGTTTGGTAGATATAATCATAGTACTTATAGACTTGTGTATGGTTGATAAGCCTGATAAGTTTGTAAGCTTTTCATTAAATACTCCTGTTCCATTACGATTTGGATCCAAACTGATTTTGATAGTGATGGAACAAAGGGTGCACGATTTTTTTCTGTATTATAAAATTTTGACTTCCATAGCAACGCATGTGCCCATCAGACGTGAATCTCCTAGAGCGATGGGAGTGGAACCCTCGACAGAACTTTACATTCGCGGGTGACCTGACCACAGATGGCTATATATCCACGCAGCAGTTGGCGCAGGCCTGGCGCTCCAAGTTCCCGGGTCTGTTGACAGATAATAAGTACGATTATTTGGTAAGTATTTCTCTAATCGTGAAGTTAATACAACAGGAAGTTGCAATACTATCTATCTAAATCGTGATTGATATAAATATTAAGACTCCATGTTATACATACATTTTTAGTGATTGGATAACAAATATCCAACTATCCTATTGTCACATTTGTTAATGTTAAAGCTCAATATTCATAGCTCGGTGTCATAGTAATATTGTGTTATTCTGAAAACAAAACCATTCAGCCTTCTTCAATCGCAAACAAGAATAAAACACAAAAAACCTATAAGAAGAAAAATTTACATTTATTAAATGAACAAGAACAATTTATAAGAAAATTGATTTTCATATGTATTTCCAGTTCAAATATGTGAACGACCAACGTTCCAGCACTACCTTCAGAGCATTTACTGAAGGACTCTTCAGAGACCAAGCGGAAAGCATGGATGTTCCCAAAGAGAGCGATGAGAAATTATTGAGGGTAAATATTATAGTTAAATAATTACTATAAATATTGTAAATATTATACCATCTATACGACATAAAATTTATTCAAAATGTCTCCTTAATATTTGAGATATGTTTTCGCACCATAACAAGCATTTAAAAGTATACAACACATTATTCAATAATAAATTATTCTAACGACCTTTCGGTGGTAAATAATAATAGGTGAAAGGAAACAAACAATAACTATAAAACTAGGTACAACCGTGAGCAGAAATAATTTAAGATGGCTTCCTCAATAAAACCTAGTGGTACTCTTTACGGGGCCCCAAAATAATCGGGGTAAGTAAATATAGCATGCTATGCAAATATAGTTTTTTATTATCTTTCCAGCCTTATAAATTCTGCCCGGCTTGGACGAGAGATGTGGAAGAAAACAACGACACACTGACGCAGCTCAAGACTTTTTCATCTAAACAGGAGTTCAAAGAGGTAACTTATTCTATACCGTATCACAAAATTGTAAAAAACACAATTATTGTAAAAAAAACCGGCCAAGTGCGAGTCGGGCTCGCGCACAAAGGGTTCCGTAGCAGCAAATATAATAAATTACAGTTAAATCAACCTATCTCAAAAACTATAAGAGATACTTTGATCAAACCAAAAATCGTTGAAAGAGTTAATTAGCATGCATCACCTCTATTTTTTTTAGAATTTTATACCCCGTAGTTATAAAAATAGAGGGGGGGGGACATACTTTTTACGACTTTGAGAGCTGATATCTCAAAAACCGTTCACTTTAAGAAAAATGTTTTTTAGAAAACTTTATATCATTTTAAAAGACCTTTCCATTGATACCCCACACGGGTATGTACATCGAAAAAAAAAATTTCATCCCTCAGTTACATGTATGGGGGGCCCCACCCCCAATTCTTTTTTTTACTATTTAGTGTCATATTTTTGTAGCGGTTCATACAACACATATTCCCATCAAATTTCATCACTGTAGTACTTATAGTTTCCGAGTAAATCGGCTGTGACAGACGGACAGACGGACAGACGGACAGACGGACATGACGAAACTATAAGGGTTCCGTTTTTGCCATTTTGGCTACGGAACCCTAAAAATACAATAATTAATATTTATTCCTTTGTTTATCAGATGATAACAAATATTTCTCTCCGCCTTGGCTTCAGTTACGATATCAATTATGAAACTGTTCTGAGCATGTACGAGATGTGCCGATACAACAAGGCTTGGGATAATATTCAGATCTCGCCGTGGTGTGCTGTAAGTCTTATTGTACCTAATATTAAAAATTCAAAAAAAAATTGGTTGTTTGTAAAGTAGGTTTACGATCGAGATGTTTACGTGATAACGTCTTATTGGTGGCAGCGCTCGAGATGAGACGGGAGATCGGTCCGTCTCTCTCTCGTTATACCTGCGGTCGCGCTCGTGAGGTTTTGGTGTGACACAAGTTTCTGAACATGTCACCCGACTAAAACGATTTTAAAAACGTTATCACGTTAAAAATAAGATTGCTTTAGTTAATCTTTAAGGAAAATCTATTAAGTGTAAATAAGTCCGAGTTTCAATTCATTCATACGCCACAACGACGACATCAAACTAAAGGCTACAGGGAATTTTAAAGTTTCTTAAACAATTTTTTATTGTATTTTAGGTTTTCACAAAAGAAGACTTGATGCGTTTGGAATACGCGGAAGATTTAGAAACATATTATAAGTACGGCTACGGAACACCGATGAACCAAAAACTTGGTTGCACAGCGGTTAAGGATATGATGGATTTCTTTAAAATCCACTTGGACCACGGTAAAAATTTTTAAGCAGTCAATTATTTAAAAAGTAAAAAAATCTTGTTTATTGCTCAATGACTCCATCCGTTAATCGTTGCAGAGTATCTCGTTTGTTATTGAGAACTGTTTTAACGCTTTTAATTTTTTTTAATGGTCTACAAAAGCAGAATTTACTGTGATCGCAACAATCGTAAAAGAGTAAACGATTAAAAACATTTTAGAGCTGCATGATAAAAAATTGTATTTTTCTATGTTTATTCACATGAGTGAAACTTCCTTTATCTATACTTATAATAAATCTGTAGAGGCCAATTCTGTACATGAAATATATTTAAAAAAAAACTATGAAGGGGTGATAAGGGATCGCTACTGATGCCAAAAATGCAATCAGTAAAATTTTTGTCTGTCTGTCTGTCTGTCTGTCTGTCTGTCTGTATATTCGTTATAGAAACAAAAACTACACGACGGATTTTAACGAAATTTGGCACAATTATTCTTCATACTCCTGGGCAGGTTATAGTATACTTTTTATTACGCTACGATCAATATGAGCAGAGCAGTGAAGGGAAATATTGGGAAAACGGGAGAAGTTACTCCATTTTTTAAGCTTCCGTCGCGTGTGCAGGCTTAATGGTTAAAGCTACATAGAAATCATGTACGACACAAATGTTCTTAAATTATTATTATTATATAAAAATAAATTCCTAGACAGCATATTATGTCTATCTTTTAAAATTGACTCACAATAACACGTGAAACTTCAATAGCTTAGCAATTCGGAGCTTTCTGATTATATTTGTCTACTCTTACGTTTACAACACTCTCACTCATCCCTAACTTAAAAAAAGTTAACATTATTACCTATTCAATAAAAAAAGAATCATGTAAATCGGTGTAGAAACACCAAAGTTATACATGAAATACGCTATAAGTCATCGCGCGTGAATACAGAATCATGTAATAAGGATTATTTTTGTGTATCAGTTGCCGCGTTCGACGCGCTTCGCGGCGGGAGCTATAAAAAGGCGGCGGGTCCGCACCCGTTTCGCGTTGTCACGGCATCACGTGTGAACGGCTGAACCGATTTCGATAATTCTTTTTTTATTATATTCCTTGAAGTACGAGGATGGTTCTTATGTAGAGAAAACGTAAATATGTACCACGGGCGAAGCCGGGGCGGACCGCTAGTAGTTAATAAAATATTAACTCCATTTTTTATTGAAGTGAAACTTCTTTATCGGGGGTGGACAAAAATTTTGTGTAACATTTTTGCGTTACGTTACGCCGCGCGCGTGACATTTTTGCGTTACGCCGCGGCGCCGTACTCGTGACTATATACATGTTATATTAAAGTGATCAGCAAAATCAAAGGGTTTGTTTTAATTCTAATTCCAGTGAATTTTTAAAAAAAGTAAATAAGTAATTACATCTATTTTTCTAATACTTAGGTGTAATAATGGTATTTATTTTTCTAAGTTATTTATGATTAACCTCACTTTTTGATTGTATTTTTCAATACACTAACACGTGGGTGGAATTATGGTATCAATTTTTTCTAATACTTGAATGTTGATTGTGGTATTTATTTTTCTAAAATTGTATTTAAAGTTAACCTCAGTTTTTGATTGAATTTTTTAAAACACCAACACGTGGGCGAGATCATGTTATTTATTTTTCAAGTTATTTAAGCTTAACCTCTGTCATAATATGTATATACTATGTGCGTCATTAATTTCTGACTGTTTCGAGATTTCGACATTAGGAATTTATATTTATTACCTCTATTGTTCGAACAAAAATAAGTTACCGCCTTTAAGAACTTGCCGACAATGTAAGTACAGTATTGTTTCTTAGAAAACATTTTAGGAGTATACGATAATAAATCTATGACTCACGTTAACACGTGTTTGCTTGATTGGTGTTCAATTATGATTTTGTGAATTCAATATTTATATAAGAATAAACCTCAAACTCTTTATGTCCAATCAAAATCCGCCTAAGTCGAAATCCTTTATAAGTTGAAAACTCTATATAACTCGAATTTTTTGGCGTCTCCCTAGGTCTTTTGAACTACCGCACGAGCTGAGCGAGCGAAGCGAGCGAGTCGCGGCAGTGGCCGGCGTAAATATTCAAATAGGTAGCGAGGAGCGAAGCGACGAGCATCTTAGGTTAACTTTTGAACTACCGTACGAGCCGAGCGAGCGAAGCGAGCGAGTTGCAGCAGCGGCCGGTGTAAATATTTAAATACATAGGTAGCGAGGAGCGAAGCGACGAGCATCTTAGGTTAACTTTTGATTTTTGAACTACCGC
Organism: Colias nastes; assembly: GCA_907164665.1. Lineage (NCBI taxonomy): Eukaryota > Metazoa > Arthropoda > Insecta > Lepidoptera > Pieridae > Colias > Colias nastes. The sequence continues at coordinate 15,979 of CAJQZM010034916.1, forward strand.
ACGAGCCGAGCGAGCGAAGCGAGCGAGTTTCAGCAGCGGCTGGTGTAAATATTTAAATAGGTAGCGAGGAGCGAAGCGACGAGCGTGTTAGACTAACGTATTTCTGTAATATTGTATACAAGCGCGGTTTCACCCGCGTGGCTATGCTCCTGTTGGTCTTAGCGTGATAATATATAGCCTATATTACTCGTGGATAATGTAGCTTTCGAATGGTGAAAGAATTTTTAAAATCGGTCCAGTAGTTTATGAGCCTATTCATTACAATCAATCAAACAAACAAACAAACAAAGTTTTCCTCTTTATAATATTAGTGTAGATAGTAAATTATTTTTTGAAAAATAAGGTCATAAAGAAGTTTCACTTCTTACGTGTGTACTCTAGTACACGCACACATTTTTTTTATTAATTTCATATTCCAGAAACACCCCAACAGCCAAAAGCCACGATCCACTTCACGGAAGCGGAGATGATACTCTTCACTCTATCAGCTCTAGGAGGCTACAGAGACACAGCTCCCATAACTGGTGACAACTACCATACACAGACTGCGAGGGATCGGAAATGGGGCACGTCTATCATGTCGCCTTTCAATGCTAATATAGCGGCTGTGTTGTATAAGTAAGTATTGTTTAATAGAAGAACATTTAACATGGAAAATAGAGAGATAAAAATGGATAAATTAAAAAGTTTAATTATTTTTAACAAATTTTGAACGTGATTTATTCATTAATAAATTTTTACTATTTTGACTTGCAAGAAACTGTAACAGTATTTAAAGTAACTTTAGTTACCTAGATAATCAAATACGTATAGAACTTGACCATTGAATGCTTTTAACTTATTTGCATCGTTATTTACAAAAAATAATCTGTAATGCTAAAAAATACTGTAGACAATCATTATTTTATTTTATTAAGAAACTTGTATATGCTTTTCCAGATGCATCCCGAACAACAATTTGAAAATCAGAGAGCCGTATCAAGTGTTATTCTTGACGAATGAGCGCCCTCTATACATAGAAGGTTGTAATGTTGGTCTGTGCGACTGGAGTTTAGTTAAAACACGTCTTGGCTTGGTAGCTGATAACTGCGAATTAAACTTCTGTAATAGTGCGGGAAAAATAAACGGCTTCGTTGGAGTTTTTGTCGCTATCATGGCTTTTTGTTACCGGCTGTTGTAAAACATCATGTTCAAAATACCACTTATGATATAAAAAAATCTTGTTAGAAAATATCTGCTACCTAAAACTAAGGGGTTTATTTATATTAAAATGTTATAACTACCTATGTATTACAAATCAACTAAGTTTTATCTATGATTAAAGTTAGACAGCTATTGTTGCCTTTAAATAGAGGCCGCGCTTAAAATACGTCACTGTGCAAATATAATTAATATAAATATAATTCATTAGTATTTTTTATCAGTATACTTTAAATTATTATCTGAATGTTACTTGTTAATGTGATTGTTCTATTTATAATATACCAAATGTAGTTAATTAGTTCTATGGACAGATTTTGATTTTTTTCAATATTTTTTTTTTTAGAATTAAGTACGTATACATATCTATTTTATTATTTTTATAATTTTAATCTACATGTACTTAATCGTGTTAATTTCTATTTTTTTATCATACGATGTACCTTTTTGTATTTTTTATTTTATTTTGATCTTCACTATCAAGTTTTAATTTCCTAGTGCAGATCGAGTAAGTTTGTAAATATTGTATTTGGTTATTTTTATTTTTTATTTTAGTAGATTATAAGACAGGACCGATTGAAAAGATTAAGTATTTCACTATTTGTTGTTATTAATCTAGATTAACATAGATAATAGGTATATTTTTTCAGTAGAATGTTACAGATTTACCTACCTACCTATATTGTTGTCTTTATGATTTATCTTTACCTATTAACTGTAATTTTGATTTTAAAAAATATTGTAGGTAATAATGAACCATCATTTTTATTAGGCTATAAATGTGCACACAATATGAAGATTCGTGAATTTTAAAGGTTAATTATAAAATAACCGAAGTAACTAATTACTTTAATAGTTAGCACAAATACAAAATCTCACTTATGAATAATCTTATACCTACATATTATATGCATTATGAACGTTTTTTTGGCGAATGGAAATAAAAAATATTAAGTATTTGCAACCTATATAATTTTTTTTTATGAATTAAAAATCCAATAATTACTTTTGTACGAGCAACGTAGTATTTGGCAAAAAGATTCAAGATTATTGCTATTCGCCAAAATAGCTTTAATATATGTATTTTTTTTATAGGTATAAAATGTTATTTTAATGTCTGTCAGAACACAAATAATAATGTTAGTAGGTATCCTATAAGTACCTATGTATTTTTATAATATTAACACAAATTAATTGTTGTTTCGCACGCTTTATGTGTTAGAATAAATAAATTGTTGTAAAATTGTGTTTCATTTACTCCTTTTCAACCTTCATTGATTAATTACTGTTGATAGTTGATATGGATTTTAGTTTGCTAATTTTTAATCATGTCCTTGATGAAGAAAAGTTGTGAGAAAAGTAGGTTTATAGTACCCTAAACTCTATCTAAAATTCTAAAGTCTGTACCTTGTACCTATTTAATTTTTAAACTATCAATTGATATCGCAAATACTGTGTAAGCATGTCTACATCAAAATCTATGTAAAAATTGTTTCAATATTGAGGAATTAAAACCAAAAATTAGGTCTACGAAACCGAAGGAGTATATTCATGTTAGAAAAGATTTGTATTGGATAAGTAAAAAATAAAAACGTATTATAATTCTTAATGGTTTATTCGTATAAAATAACAATATCCAGTTACCGGACATGCATACACAATAAAAACAGACAGTATATACAGTACAGAAATCACATTTTCACTTATAAATATTAACGTAATTTCGCCACTGGGAAGATAACAAGAATATTCAACGGATAGGATAAACTATGAGTCCATTCAAATTTAATATAAAATTATGCAATCCATTTCACTTCAATACTTCAACACCAATTTATAATTTCTAGTTTGATTTCCTCGTGATTTTGAACCACACAGCGAAATTTCACATTAATTGATAACCTACTTAACATTAGAGTCACGTATCCTGCCCCCCGCTCACATTTCTAGTCCGTTTACCGATCCCTGTACTAGATTTATTTTTATGTCGTTTCCTATCACTTTCCTCTTCACTAACACTATTACACCTCGGTTTCGGGCTGAGCATTGTGTCCGAACTTATAGAATCCCTTTGAGATTTCTTCCTTTGTCGTTTTGGAACACATTCGCCCATTAGCATTTCGTTGAACTGTCTCTGTCTCGCTTCCCAGTAGAGGTTCTGTCGTTGCACTATATCGGGGTATTTCGCTTCGAAAGCGACATCTGGTGGCAGGATCAGTTCCCAACCAGTGTTGGGGTTTAGTTTTGCGACTGACTGCAGAATTGCCAGCACTTCGTCTGGCGGCAAGCGGACGGCGGCGGTGATTTTTCTCCGGTCAACGTAGGCGTGTTGCGTGAAGAGATATAACTGTAAAGAAATGATGTGTTAATTTTTGTAATAATAACATAAATGCTTATATCAGAATTACATATAGTTTTTAATTAACTGGACACTGTATTATTCGGTACTTTTATTAAACTACCTACTGAAAATTCCTTAAAATACTTCCGGTGGTGTACAGTAGTGGGGCTCGTGAGGACACGTATGACAGACGGCTAAGGACTCACGAAGCGTTTTACACCCGCGCCCGCCGCGGTTGCAAAATAGAGTTTTATTTTCAAAACTCACGAGACCGGAGTTTTTTGCGGTTACGCAGCCGTCGCGGTTGCGATTATCGCTCGCAAACTTGGCGTTTGATTATCGCAAGACGAGCGGTTGCAAGACGGGCGGTTAAACGATCAGTTGAGCTCCAGACCGCCATGGACACACACCAAAAACGAGCTGTTGCGTTATACTTACTTCACAGAAGAGTTAAAAAAAGAAGGCCTAAAAGGTTCTGGATACATCCACTGATTGCGGAAAGAGATCGTTATGGATTATTTGTTACTCTTATTGATGAGTTAAAGAAGGATGATGATAAGTTCTTTAATTATTTTCGAATGTCCCAATCTAGTTATTTAGAACTTTTAAGAAAAACAGAGAGTGCTCTTCAAAAACAACATACTAATATGCGAGATCCCATATCACCAGAGGAAATGTTGGCAGTAACATTAAGGTATGAAAGTTTATTTAATAATAACACTCACACACGCTCACGCTCACACACACACACACACACAGGGTATACCCCAGTTTCTGTGTCAGGTGTTAATGAAACTAGTGGTAATATTGAAATTGTTTCTTTATTGAAAATACACATCATCTGACAAATTAGTATTGACTGAAGAAACTGATGGAATACTTTGTGGACTTTGGGTATTGTTGTCAGAAGTAGAATAGGTACGATAGCCGATATTTTCTTGACTGTAATTATATGGTGTATATTGATAAGATGGCAATGCTGGAAGATTATTATCAAGATTATCAATAATTTGAAGAACTGCTATTTGAAATCGTCTTGTTTTTGCTTCATCAAAATTTTGCAATGAAGGCAAAATTCCTCGAAAAAATGACAAATGTCTATCTTCACGTTGAGACAACATCTCTATTATTGCTTTTTCGATGTCGTCTTTTTTTTTTCTTTTTAGCACCTGCTTGAGAAGAAACTGTGGTGGTAGGTGTAGTAAAAGCTTCTGATGTTGATGCAACAGTAGTAGTGTTAGTAGTAGTTTGTTCAGTTGTAGTAGTAGTTTGTTCAGTTGTAGCACCGCTTGTTAAGGTTGAGGAGGTATTTTCAATAGGTATATTTTTCTTCAAAAACTGTAACTGATCATCATATATGTACTTTTTAGATTTTTTAGCTGCCGATCCAGATTTTGCTTCCGTTGCAACTTTTTTGTTGTTTTTCATCCAGCAATCTTTAATATTTTTCCATTTTTTAATAATCATGTTACCTGAAAAAATATATAGTTACGTAATTAAATAAATTTATTTATTTCAGATACCTAGCAAATGGGACTTCAATGCACGATTTGCACTACACATTCAGAATTGGGCACACAACTATATCAACAATTATAAGAATGACATGTGAAAAATTATGGGAGGTGTTAATGTTTGAATGTTTTCCGGTAATCACTACAGAACTTTTAGAAGAAATCAGCCAAAAATTTTACAAGTACGCAAATTTTCCTCACTGTGTAGGAGCAATAGACGGCAAACATATAAGAATAATTAAACCAGATAACAGTGCTTCAACTTACTACAATTATAAGGATTTTTTTTCATTTGTGTTAATGGCCGTAGTTGATGCAGATTATTGCTTTGTTTTTGTAGACATTGGAGCCCCGGGATGTAATGCTGATTCAACCATTTTTAAAAATACTACTTTTTGGAATGCGCTTAATAGCAATTCTATCAAACTACCCAATGAAAAAATACTACCCGGATCTACTTTGCCACCTGTCCCATATGTATTCGTAGCCGATGAGGCATTTGGGTTGCATCAAAATATTATGAGACCTTATGGTGGTCAGTTTTTGAGTGTACAAAAAAGGGTATTTAATTATCGCCTATCTAGAGCACGTAGATACGTAGAATGTGCATTTGGCATTTTGTCAAACAAATGGCGAATTTTAAATCGTGCATTGGATGTATCACTACCTTTATCAATTGATATTGTGAAGGCATGTTGCATACTTCACAATTTTGTACGAAAACGAGACGGCCATCGCATTAGAGAAGAAGATTTCACTCATAATCTTGAGAGTATACAAATACCTCCATCAATACGCAGTGGAAGACAAGCCAACAATATTAGAGATGTTTTTCAACAATATTTTATGAGCGACAGCGGAGCCTTAAGCTGGCAATTGAATCAAATTTAATAAAGTTAATAATTGTAACTGAAAAATAAATTTATAAAATACTTACCATATTTTTTTTTATTTGTCTCATCCAAATTTTTAAAATCATCATTTAAAATACCGCAGATATTTTCCCATGCTTTGAGCGTCAAGTTCTTGTACTTATACTCTTCTAAGCCCTTATCCCATATAACTGGCCTTTCTTGAACCAAAGTAATTAGTAGATCGACTTCAATATCAATATCCATTTTGTTGACAAACGTGCACAAACGCGTCACTACGCAACGCGAGACAACAAGTCACTGCAAAATGGCGTCGGATTTCTGTTCCCCCCCGCCCTCCGCTGCTCACTGCGGTCGCCCGCCAACCGATCGCAGAGCGCGCGGGAGCAACCCGCCGCGGCTGCGGGACCACGAACCGCGCCCGCCGGTAGTAGATGACCGCCGGTGCAGCGGGACCCGCAAACAATCGCACACGCCGCGGGCGTAAAACGCGTCGTGAAATGTGCTTTAATTTTTTACATAAATATCTGTATTCTACAAAGGCTGCGGGCCCGCAACCGCGGCGGGCGCGGGTGTAAAACGCTTCGTGAGTCCTTAGCCTAACGCCGTTAGTACACCTACGCATTCGCGTGCGGCAGCGAATCTCTGCGAAACTACTGCGTAGCGAAATATCTGCGGAACGTTAGTACACAGCAATGTTTTCGCAACTTTTTCGCAATGCGTCTGTGTAATGGCCATTTCGCAGTTCCTTGCGAAACAATACTGACAAGGACGCAACTATTTCATCTATCTATGTGCTAGAGTGAGACATATCATATGCGAAATCCTGCCACACTACTGACAGATTTTTCGTTGTTTCGCTGCCGCACGCGAATGCGTCGGTGTACTAACGCCGGTACTTTACTAAAATTAGCTTATAATTTTATTCATGTATATTTTTATAAGTGCTCATGAACAACCTTTATTAATCTGGCACGGTTTATTATGTACCTTATCGCAGGTCAACTTGGCTTATTGTTGCCGCGATATTGTATTGTTAAGTGGAAAATATCTCGACCATTAGGTAACCTTGCGGCATTCGTGAGCTTGTACAAATCATTCCTAAAACCCAGGCTGGGTATATTGTCAATGAAATCGTAAAAACTTTGCAACATTGGTAAAATAAAGGATACGCAGATGAAGCTCTTGATTTACACGCATGCAGACTATTTTTCAATTTAAATTATTATTACTACATTTACAGTTGCTCGGGAATGTTCAGGAATTTAAAAGTTTCCAAAGCATACGCGCTTGGATAATATTATTGAAATCATACTTTTAAGTTTTAAGTACGTAAATATATCAGAGCTTGAACGATAACTATAGTTCGCTGCTTCTCTCTTTCTATCTCCCTATAATCACAGGTATACATGTCTATTTTAATTGATTATATACGAAGATCACCCATGTGGTTATAGATAAAAAAATCTTCGAAATTAATGACAAATGACTCTACGTGTGTTTTACATAAACAATTATTTCAAGAACCCCAAGTACAGGCCGATTAAGGAAAGCTGGCATGTTCACAGTACTCACACTTATGCAATTTTACTATACAGTATGTTCAAAAATAAATGCGACTCTAGTTTAAGTGTAGACTTGAATTATAAAATGGGTGCGTTGTAGATAAATATATACAAATATAATTATGAAAGCTCTCATAATTTATATAATATTTAAAATTATAATTTAAAAGTAACTCAATTGATGAACTTAATTATTTATTCTCATAATCAATTGTAAAATCGCTCCAATCGCTTCAGAGAGGGGCCACTGAAAATCAGCGTTGCGACTATGTTGCAACTTATGCTGAGTGAGGGCTACCTGACTTGGCTCCACTTTTCGGCTTCATTTTATTTTATTTTACTCTTTCATTTATTGTTCTTGTATTGTTTTGTTTCATGTTGTGTTGTTTTAATTTTAATTATTGTAATTGTGTTTGTTATTATTGTGGAGTCAAATAAATGATCTTTCTTTCTTTCTAAAATAATAAAAGATAATCATTCAATTATCAAATAATAATTAAATTTCATGTCATATTCAAAATAACGATAAAAACAATACAAATAATACGTGCGCTCACTCCCAAGAAACAAGACAAGCGAAACCCTAGCACGTAAGAGATAAGGCTACATTACAATATAAGCTGTATTGTTCAGCTATGTATGAAAATTTTAACATACGACGTTTACATTTTGCTTACAAAACTTATTAAAATTATTACATAATTTAACCTAGGTAAAGTAAAAAAATATTCTAATCCGCGTGCCGCAAAGTATCTCGTCGATTATAGTTAGAAGTATACCTAACGTCTTTGTTTAAATTACATCATTCTGTATTTATAAACAATTGCAAAATAAAAACAATAATTGTCCCCTTCACCATCATTTAAGCTAGTCTGCGCGCGAGAGAGACAGGCAGACTTTTTATGATGCGTATGCAGTATGACGTCACACCGCGCGCGTCTTCACAGACACAACACATGTGCAATGTGTAAATGTGTTGACGTTCCAGCTCCTCTTAATCGGCCTATATGCATACACTTTCACGGAAATAAAACTTCCAATGTATGTAATAAGAGTTCATTAGCGACGTAATTACTATAATACTGTCTGTTTCGTGTCGTTTTGAGAATCTTTACAAAATCTTAAGAACTGACGTCACGTCGAACTTCGAAGTTGGTTTATGTGGCGATCGCGTGTGGCACGCACAATCCGTCGCCTACATCCACAACATTTATCTACGCTTGTATATAATTAAAGATAGGCGCAATTATTTTATGTTTCGTGAAGACCAGCATCATTTTTGATAAGATAATATTTTGTGTTCTCACCTACAAAAGATAGGTACACTATTTAATTAATTTTGGGTAGGATGGAGTTCCAATGAATGAATACTAGTTCTCTGATATTCATATTATTGCAAGCATAGAAAATTATTACCTAAATTGTATGAATTGATGATAGTAGGACATAATATGTGGATGAAACAAATGAATCCGATCTAACCCACGAGTCCTTTCCCGGGAGTTGTGAGTACTTTATGCAAGATTTCACCACTTAAAAAAATAGGTAAAACCTACATTTTAATAATCATTCTTTATTTCACAATTTTAAACGACTTAAAGAGAAAGGTCTTGACTACGTATTTCTTACCGCGGCTTATTACGTTAGAAATAATCAGTAACGCGATAACTGAAATGTACATATTTCAATCATTCCTGTATGATGACGAATAGCCAACTTGAATTTCTATGATATATCAATCAAACTGTATATTTATCGTCTACTCAATACGTTGTACCTATTTCTTAACCTATTTTCCAGAGAAGTACAATAAGGTCACTATCAAGAGGTGAGTTTACAGGTACTAACTTGGTAGACATGACTTGCCACCAAAGGCCACATCATCACTTTCATCAAGCGGAACCGTGATCATAGACCTGCCTATCTACGTTAAAAAACCTTCGTCCTTGATGACAGGCTTTTAACTCCTTACTGTCACTGTATTGTGCATCTACGAGGCAGATTCATTAAAAAAGTATTTAACATCAGAGTATTAATTTCCAGTTACCTCATTATTCTCCAGTATGAGATGGCGTCTCCTCAAGCTAGTATCTTGGTATCTTGTTGGCAGCACAGGATCTTCACCAGACACTGCTCGTTGGTAGGACAACCTGCGGCCCTTTGAGTCAGTTCTTTGGCCATAAGATTCATTTTCCGGTATACAAGAGAAATCCTGATATGAGTGACAGCTCTGTATTTCTTTCGACTTTTCGTCTTGTATTATTCTTCTGAAGTAATTCGTGAGACCTTCACTTGCAACCCACGTCACTCTAAACAAAAATTAGAATGGTTTTATAAATTATATATAAGATAATATATCCTTCCCTTCCCTTTACATTCAAACTATATGTTATGTACATGTACTGTAATGTTAAATGGTGTGGTACAATAAATGGTTAAATAAATAAATATTATGAAATTAGAACCACCATCTACTTGCCCGAAGAGAAAAGTTGATCGGAAAAAGTTTTGATATGCATCTGTTCAATAATGAATATCAGTGAACACTCTTTAATGAATTGAAATATTGATACGAGAAACATAAAAATATAATTGTAATACTTAAAGAAAGTTGACAAATAACAACAATGTTTGCGAAAGCGAAATAGTATGAATAAAGAGACCGCCCTATGCTCATTTCTTGCTTGGTTACTCGTTTAAACTAGGAATAAACCACATTAAACATTAAAGAGTATTATTGCTTCGCGCTTCGCTTAAGATAGGAACGCTGTAGATTGACTCTACATCTACTTTATATCTCAGTTTCTACTCAACCGCTTCTAATTTAATAAAGCGGGAAGCTCTTCGCCTTCAATTATCCGGGCTTTATTTTAAGTAATAAAAATTAGTTCGCAAAGCTTACTTACGGTTTAAATGGGTGTTATATACGTAATTGTTACTCTTTAAAAAATAAATTATAATAATAATTAATAATTTAATTCTCCTTTAAAAAAGATACATTTTTTTAAAGGAGAATTTTTCTTATGTTTATATTTATGAATGAAGACGGAATGGCGAACTAAATGACAAAAGATCATATGTTTTTCTTTTAACGTGTTCAATGCTATTCAAAGGAGTGACGCCTTTAATTTCCATTATCTATTTTCCAGAATATTAATTATGTTATTGATTCCTAAAGTGTTGTTTCTTACAGAGCAAACGTCAACAAACACTGGCGCTTGGAATTGTATAAATTAAACAATATAACGTGTTCAGTTAACCACAAAATGTATTTCATCATTAAAATTATTCAGTGTCCCGTACATAATTAATATTATAGTTCTTTCAATTATTGTATGTTCATTTTATTTTCTATAATGTTCAATTTAATTGAGTGAAAATTTAAATGAAACCACGTTTCAGGAAATTCACAGTATCAGCCATCAGGTATTCAGGTTTGCAGATATTTCTAGGAATACAAAACAGAGGCACATAGGTAATGTAAAGGTGACCGACAGTAGGTAGATGCCTGCGTTTCGTGTCAAAAGGGACATTAAAAAGTATTTATTTTGTTTATAACATGCTAAACACAAATATATGTTTGTGGCAATTTCAGTGCAAAATCAAATTACAGCACTGAAAGCCATCAATTTTGTGTTCGTATCTATTTTGAAACAATGAATATTAGTCGTATCGATTATATGAGGCAGATTGGCTAATTTGGGTTAAAATTAACCGAATAGCTAATTATTTTGCAAGCATCATAGAAACGATCAGATCATTACCAAAATATGCTGGAATACGGATAATTTGTGGTTTACCTACGGAATACAATTAGTTTTTTTGCAATTATGTTACGAAAATACGTAGGTGGGTTATAGTTAAATAAATAATTATAACCTATATCTTTAGTATAAACTGTTTTTCTGTAATTAAACTCCTCCATTATAATAGTTCCGACTCATTTTTTTATAATTTTCCTTTGAGCATTCGTTATGTATGAGCCGTGAGCACGATAGGAAAAGCTTTTTTTTTCTACATTTTTATTTTTAGCCCTTTTTAATTTAGTAAAATAAGCTGGGCTAGCTGATAAGCATGAAACTTTAAAATAATTTAATGCAAAATCAAAGTTATATGTATATCATTTCTTAAACAAACCTGTTTGATCTGGAAGCTTTCCGTCGAAGGCGACTATTAGATGAATCTAGTCCAGAACTCATTGAAATCGCTCTAGACTTCAGCATAGCTTCCTGTAAGTACGCTTCATTTAAACCTGAAACCCGAAATATGTAGACATTAGAAAAATAAATCAAATTATTAATATTAGTACACAATACATTTTTGCTGATTTTTGTAATTTCAGGTTAAATTAAGATACATAAAATTAAATTCTATTTCGCAGCAAATCAAAGTTTTTAAAGTTAACGAAAACCTGCTTGAAACAGTAAGAGATAAAAGTTGATTTCTGTAACTAAGTAAGCCCACAAAAAGGTCAGATGCGATTTTATGTTTAGCAAGTCTATATTGGTTACGCAAACTTATTTATATGTTTAATTAAAAGCACCGTTTTATGTTTATTGGTCAAATTATCAACGTTAACAAGGTCATCATCAATTAGTTAGTTTTGGACGCATACTAAATTGTCGTGAAGTCACGGTCGTTGTAAACTGGATTTCAGGGACGGGCGACGCCGCGGTTATGGCTAAGTTTAAGTATTGTGTATAAGAAATTCATGTGTCCTTAACCCTAGAAAGATAGTCTGCGTCAAAATGACTCCTGCGTTTTCGAAATATTGCTGTATCTTTTTAAATGTCGCGAATCCATAACTGTGCTTATAGGACATTTCATAAGTCACTGAGAGCTACCCTATGGTATACGTGTCAATAAAGTTAGAGTAACCGATTTTGAAATATAACGACTACGTGAGTCAAAATTACGCATGATTATCTTTACCGTGACTTTTAAGATTTTGACTTCTATGGTAGTTTGAATATTTTTTAGCTTATTTTTACTGTATATTGTGACTTATGTTAAAAATTTATTTTTATACATATTGAAGCAAATATAGAAAACAATTGGGGATAGAAAATTGAAAGAATATTGTATACTAGCCGCTCTTATGCAAAGCGATGAGGGTCCCTGTGAAGAAACCGATAGTGAAGTAGGAGGACCAGGAAATTGAAAATGACGAGCAAAGTGACACAGAAGAAGCTTTTCCCGATGAGGTACAAAGCAAAGATGATATATTACATTCAAGCAAAAGGCGGAGTAGATGCATTAGACCGAATGTGTTCCCTGATGTTCAATAGTAGGAAGACAATGAGATGGCCAATGGCTTCATTTTATGGAATCAATAAAATTGCCTGCATATTGCATATTAAATTTATAGCCACAATGTTAACAACTAAGCACAAAAACATCTGAGTCAAAAAAACATGAAATATAGAAGCATGGAACTGTCTTTTTTTGTTTATGCGTGGGTGTTTAGAATCACCAGCTTTGATAAGATATTTACGTGATAATATCTCCCATTTTTTGCCAAATGAAGTATCTGGTACATCTTAAGAAAGTACTGAGGAGGCCTTTAGTAAAAATACGTATTTACTATACTTTTTGTCCTTCTGAAATATGACGAAAGGCAAATGCCTCCTGCAAAAAATGTAACATAGTTATATGACGTGAGCATACATAACGTATATGTGCTAAACTTGTTTCTCACTATTTTTTTATATAACTATATGTACAACATATATATAACATACAAAAAAGTCTGATAATTGTGGTCAAAAATAAGTTTTTTATTAGAAATAATACGTGTTACAAGAATTGTAAATTTAAAGCAGACGTTTAATGTTTTCGTTTTTTTATATGTATAAAAATAATTAAAAATAAATTATTTGTAATATTAATTATTCTAATATAACTGTAAATATATAATAACTTACAATTTATAGAAAAAAAAACAATATACCGCGACTTAGAGCTAACTAAAAAACATGCGTAAATTTGACGCATGACTATCTTTCCCGTACTACTCAATATGATTATCTTTCTAGGGTTAAAAAACAATACCTACCAATGTAATATTTTTTCATTAATAATAATCTGCACTATCATTACCAAAAGATCAACTTAAAAATTATTAAGCTTAATATGATTTTTATTAAAGCAGTGATATTTATTTCCAGTCTTCATTTTTAGTTATTCGTTTAAAGTCCTTTGACCCAGAAAACAAAGGATTATTTTTTGCTTTTTACATTGTCCATTCAATATAAAAGCGCAGAATATCTCATAAAATACAGGAGACTCGATCGATTGGAATTACAGCGATGCAACATAATTTATTCAAACAGAAATGAACGAAGAAAAAGTTTATAAAAGTAGTTAATAGACTTTAATAGCGAATAAACGAGTTTGTAAAAATGGAATACAGAATAAAACCTTCGCAGTTAAAGAGCTAGTAATCACTCACGGAAGGCTCTGTCATTACTTTAAAGAGTGGTAACGGATTAAAAGTAACAAAAAGTGGAACTACCATTTTAACTATCTCTAAGTTTCATTTAAATAAAAAATGTCCGTTTAGTGGGAACTGAAACCCTGAAACCGTATGTGAGATTATTGAAATAAAAGGGATAGAATTACAATAATGTTAGTTACTTTTATGCAATCTTAGAGTGGTTGATGTTAATGTTGATCTTAGAATGGTAAATGCTAGTAATTAACTGTGCGACTGGAAAATAGGGTTCAAGAAAAACGGACTGAACGTCGTCATAAATAAAAGTAGTTGAGGCGCTTGATAGCATTTAGAGGTATAATGTCAAGGGCAAGTATAATAAAATTGAGGAATTTAATTTCATTGTCTTCTTGGAAAATTCATATATCCCTCGCCTGTTACTTGTCTTTTAAATCACCGCAATCCGAGGTAAAGGGGCCTGTTATAAATGTTTGTGATAAAAGGTTACATTCTTTAGAAATTTCTAATGATTAAGATATAAGTTACTCGATCCAGATACGAAAATGCAAGTAAACAATTCCATACGAAGTTATGTGTACACATAATCTCTTTAGATAACATTATTAGAGCCAACATCCAGTAGTTGAATTTATTGAACAATCTGTACATTACACCGCTACCTAATAGCATCTATTGGATTCTAATCGCCGGCCGTATACAGCGATCGACGATGTGGGATCCTTCGATGTGGGAACTACCACTGAATGATATAAGATAATATTCATTTGCTATTTCATTTCAAATGTTCACCGCAATCCACTTTCGTAAAACACACACTATTTAAAAGCGAATAAGTACTCACTATGAACGCTGTTCGAAGAAAAGTCGCCTAGAGATTCACTGGTGAAGGCGGGCTGGCTGCCAGAAAGGCTCGGTTCTGATGGCTGATCCATGAGGCGGGAATTTTGACAAATCGATAAACTCGACGCGCTCCTTGTTATTGTGGAAGAAGATTGTAGACTCGCTGTACTACTGCTCGGTCGCATTTCCTTTAATCGCACAAAATATTGCTATTTGATATACTAAAATATTGTTAATTAAATATGCTAATAACGCGTATTAATTGCGGCCAATGTGAAACAACACTCAATTCATGTGTAATTCAACTAACTGCATATTTGAAAATTACCCGACAGGTATCGAATCAATTGTTCAATAATTATTGTTTGCAAGTTTACGTTTTTGATTATTTATTGATTAATAAATTCTGAAATCTCGTAGAGTATGAAAAAGATTTTCTAATTATTTATTTTTTAACAAAAAATTAAATCCGTCCTCAAATTGTCAAAACTAAACCAAATTTATACCACAGGAAGGCTTTCAAATAAAAAAAATACTTAATTTTCAAAATTGGCATACCTATTAGGTTATTTTGTACATTTTATAATTGAAAACATAAATTCATGATGTAATATATTGAGGTTTACATAAGTTCTTACACTTATGCTGAAAGGTGTATTAAATGACGTCATTCATAATCGATAAGTAACACACTGCATGGTGCCCAAGTTTTAAAACATAATGTGTCTACTAAGTACAGCTCAAGAAAGTTCTACGACACTTCGAAAAGCAGTTAAATTTTAAATAAGCAACAGGAACTGCACTACTTTTAAAACAAAGTAAAATATGTAATAATATCTCTCTAAGAAAAATTAAGCGCAAAAAAGCTTACATCAACAACTTTTAACAGATTTTTTTTATTTGTAGCGATATCTTTCATATGTGTATTTCTATTTTTAAATATTTTATTTTTTAATCATATTACAAAAAAAAAACTGTAAGGGGCCATAGAAACACATGTGAAAAACAAATGGAAAAAGAATGAAGTGGTACTTGTACTCCTGCGATATCATAACTGTGAACGATTTTTAACTGCGTGCATTTTGGAATAGTGATTGCTGTTGTGGTTAATGTGTTTATTCATAAAAAAATTTAAATAAATATAGGACTATACAGTTTTCTAATCCTATTAGGTACATGATAAGAATTGTTATGTTGATAAGGCTAGATTACAAATTTCTTTGAAATTCGTCGATTCTATTTATAGCGTTGAATAGCGTGCCGCAAAGACAAGACCTGTGAAGGTTTATCGGTATAACAGCAATGCATATAATGACCACTGCCGACGTTCATTTGCTCCGCTTTTGTGTTTTGGTTAGAATTTCGTTTGAATGAAGCGGAATAGAAGTAAGAGTACTTACTACCTATATGTATACATATAATGGCCGACCTTGTATCAAATTGTTTTTGATAAATGTTGCAAAAACATATGATAGAGCCTTATGCATAGAGGTAGAGCATATATCTAGTTTGAACATGTTTTTCTAAAGATCAATGATATTTACATATCATTGATAAAACATGTTGAAAACATGGGAAAACTATTTTCAGCATGTCGTTTACTTACGTAAACGGCATGCTGAAAATAGTTTTCCCCGCCTGTGTTAAATCGTATCCATAATTACTTTGTTGAGTATAACGCGTCAATATCGTTTTGGTCATGATGAATTATTTTGATGTTGATTGTTGAAATATATATTCAAGTACTTTCGAAGCTTATTGATAAGTAGCCAATTACGTATTTTTATATACTAAATACCAACAAATTAGGTACATCATTAAACATGTTACCAAATAACAACCCATCATTTCATCTGTAAAACGAAAATAAAAACGAGGATGGGTATTAAACGATAAAAATACACGGTAATTGGACGTTTTTAAAAGGAGATTAACATTCATTCTTCAGATCGCTTGTGGTGTATGCTGTAAATTCTCGTTGCTTTTTTGGGTTATTATCCTAAATATTTTTTTTATTTATATCTTGAGGCAATATAAATTCGTCCATTTTTTTCATTGTACTCGTGTACAAGGAGTTTAAATGAGAGAAAATAGACGACTGTACCTATATTTAAGTAAGTTCAATTGAAGGTTCTATGGAGTTCCATTTCTAGTCACTGCACACGTATATTGATAGGTCTTGATTTAGATACTCGGAGAACTCTTCAAAAGGCACGGTCCTCAACGGCAAAGGGTTTATCAATAACTTGCTCAAATATTAGTGATTTATAAACCCTCTGTGTAATAAACGACCCATATTTTACTAGTTACTAGCTGCTCACTCCAGCTGCACCCGGATAAATATATCATTTGTAAGCTTTCCAAATTTAAAGTTATTATATTAATCCAAGCAGAGGTTTGGTTTCTGCTTAGATTAGGATAATTACTAAAACAAATTTATAAATGTAACAAACCCAAAACCATTAATATACGTTCAGTCGTTCTTAATTTATAAGTTTTGAAAAAAAACGACCTTCTTTTATATAATTAAGGTATAGTACCTATGTGGTAAGTTAAACCCTCATAGGAGGCCTGTGTCTCTGCAGTGGGAACATATGATGTGGTAAATTAAAATAAATCTATGTTTAAAATTATCGCACTTCCAGTAAAAAGATTACCTACAATGCATAATTTTATATTTAAATTGAACCCTTGTTTGAATAACCTTGAAACCTAGAACAATCATATGAAATTGTTTAGTTATGATTAATATCTACTTTATAAACTGCGACACGAGTGATAGTTTCCTTTCACGTACCTACCTAAGATTGCATTCTTGATAAAATTATTTACTAATGCTATAGAATTATAGATAGAATATATGAATATTACTGCTATATTTTGATGTATACCGCACCAATATGTTTAGTTTTAACATTGTAGCATAATTGTGACTCATAAAATACATGAATATTAAAGAAGTACTGAGTTACCGCGACCTTATCGATAACAAGACAATGTTCAATAATTATCAACTATACAAATAACGTATACCTACGTAATAAAACCTATTTTATTTCAATTAACGGAAAACCAATTGCGCATGATTGTTTAATTGGCCTTGGTGTGACGAACATTTTTAAAAGGAGTACAAATTGTGAAATAAAATGATACAGCTATCAATAATGAATGCCTTGGTCTAAGATCCGAATTCCGAACATAAGTCGACCTGCAACGGCGTGATAATAGAATGAGACCAATTTTATAATAAATTTAGTGTATTAAAAAATGTATTAAAAATGGGTTGACTGGGAAAATCCTGGACAGGATATTTTTTAATTAATTATTAAAAAATCTTTTATTTTCATTTTTTATTAATTGCAGTTTCGAGATAATAAAACAATTTTGTAATAAAACAGCGCTGACATAATTTTTTTTTCATCATCCTATCAAGTGAAAGTAACTGGTACCGACATACCTGTTTATACCTGCCAACCTAGCCGTTTGTCCCGGTAAATATTAGAAAACGACTATGACTGCACATTCTGTAGGTTTCATACTTTAAGTCTATTATAATTTTTTTTTTATTATCTTGATACTGCAATTAATTAAAAAAAAAGGTTTTTTTTTTAATTCATTAAAAATGTCCTGTCCAGGATTTTCCCAGTCAACCCATTTTTAATACATTTTTTAATACACTAAATTTATTATAAAATTGGTCTCATTCTATTATCACGCCGTTGCAGGTCGACTTATGTTCGGATCTTAGACCACCTGTTTTCTTGAAAAATTATCTCAACTATAAAATTTATAGTGCGTTGGTAAATTTAATATATATAATATGCGATGTTATGTTACGATATGATATGACTATTTTTATCTAAAATTGTTAAGTTTTATTTTCGGGTGATATATATTTTCTTGTAAATTCCCTTATATGACACCGCCGTCTATACCTCTGTCGTACAAAATATCTATATTTGGTAAATTGAAGTACTCATTAAAAATAACCTACAGGCAAATACTACAGTAGACCTTGTTACAATTATTATGATTGATAAGAAATGGGTACGTGTATCATGATTATTCCTTATAATTCATATATAAAAAATTAAATAAGTACCTAAATGTTGTAAAAAAGAAATATGCACATAATGAAAAATATACTAAACGTGCATCAAGCCAAAACCTATTTTAATAATTCGATACACTATAAGTGTTTTACAGTGTCACTTTATCTTAATAATATAATGCTTGTTTCTGCTTCATACATCGGATAGAAGAAGAGTTAAAAACAAAACTACCAACTAAGAAATGGTGGGGGAGGGCAACTAACCTTATTTATATAATAATGATAAAATGTTAATAAATATATAATTGTTGGAGAAATTATCTCGCCTTGCGGCATTGTATATTAGAAAATTATGGCCGTGATGTCAAACGAACGAAGCCTAGGGCGACTGCGTTGGATAACTATCATTTACATTGGCCATCTTATTATCTTCTCAAATAAGATGCAAGATTAATATAAAACACTTACTTGTTGCACAGATTCATCTTGATAATCCCCGTTAGAACTGCTGCAATTTTCATTCAATGACTGCATAGAAACAGACATGGAACCTCTTCTTTGTACTGGTTGACATTTTCCGGTTAAAGACTGCCTTTTAAATAGATCTGTAGTGTTCCTTAAAAAGCTGTCCATTTTTTTCCTAAAGAAAGAGGATTTCCGCTCTAGTGGGGATTTACCCAATGAGTGTAAGTCTAATTCTGATTGAGTAAAACCTTCTCGTCGGTTAAGTGTTGATTGATCGAGAGATAACTTTCTATCCCTGATTTTGGTGGTTGGCATATCATTTAATAATTGCTGAATAGATCTATTATCTGGGATAACAGATTCACTTCTTTTGATAGGCTCAAAACTTTCCAACTTCTTTATATCATTATCTTCTATGCTGTCGGATGTTGTTTCTGGGGTGTTTTTGTCACTATCACTATTTTCTTCTATCTGTTCACTTTCAAGATCACTTTTTTCGATGTCTTCAGTTGAGCCATTGATGTTATCATCAGAAAAATCTGTATGCGTTATAATTACATCAGGATTCGTAGCACACGGTGGCTCCTGTTCTTTATCATCTTCTTCTTTGAGGTTTTCTTCGAAAAAATCCTCATTGTCAGTGAAATCTTTATTATTCATGACTTTGCTTCCCGGTGGCGCCTTTAAGCGCATGCTTCGATTCATTTTTACGTTCCGTAATATTTCCCTTATTTTGAGGTTCTCTCTGATGCACTTCACGTCAGCCACTAACATTTCCTTTTTATCTTGAGTATTATTTTGCGCCGTCTTATCTTTTTTGAGTTTTTGTTTGAACTTATCCATATTCACACAGTTTAATTTTATACACTAGCCCACGCAAACAACACCGAAACATGTAGGTCACGATACACTAAAGTATTTCTTATGGGTATAAAGATTTTATCAGTAGCTCATTTGACGTTACACAGGTACGATTCGTTTATCATACTGAAGGAAACATATTACGATAACACTATCGACAAAACCAATGCGCGGCGAACAGTCCACTGAGGATAAGAATTAAAATTATTTTAGTATAACGTTTAACGACGTGTTAGATCGATGCGATAAGAAATTTCACTCACAATTCACTCTACACGTCGAGGATGCAAACATTTGACAAGTGTGCGAATAAACATGGATATTAAAAAATACATGGTAGCAGTAATTATCTATTCCAAGTATTATAAAAATATATCGACGAGTGCGTACAATCTATATTTCTTAATAACGTTATATTTCATCAGCGACGTACATATTATATTATACTCTTGGTATTATCATTGATAATATATCTTCGCTCGTTTCTTCTTATCGATCTTGGTTCTCGATATTGGTTTTGAAATGTTTAAGTATTTAATAACCCAAGGCTTAAAACACAGATGATTCCACTATAATAGCGCGATTATTCGGTCGCGGCACACCGTCGCGTCGCTTCATATTTCATCACTATCAAATATTGACTTTAAGATTGTTTATGATGTGTTTAATTATGATGAAGTGTCGCTCTAACGAGACAAGCCGTATTTTGTAAACACATTTTACTGAAAAAAGTACCTAGTTAGTTGCGATTATTAACGGCAACCACAATCGATAATGTGTGATTATTGTATAATTAACATTGTGATAAAAGTGACAATAGAAATGAATGAAACAATACTGTTAACCGCAGCGGCGGCAAGCCACATGTTTTCAACCAACTTCTGAATAAGAGGAAATCTCATTTAAATGGTTTTATTTACTCACTATTAACGAAATATAATCTGCATCATTATAATATTTTCTGTCGATATTCACGTTATATAATTAAAAAGTATACGCTACCTACAAACATCTTAGCTAAAAATGGAAATCAGCCGTCAGCTTACGGTGTCTATTGTAGTTGATTTATAATATTATAAATGCTATTAAAGGAATAAACTAAACTTGAGTAAAGGAATTATTTTTTATCAAGATGACAAAACTAAATGAGATTGTAATAGAGATGAAAATTCGTTTACAGGACTGCGAAGTGATAACGTGTAGAGCACGCGAGCGAAGCCGCGGTATTTGCTCCATATAGCGAACAAATATTAAATGGATTAAAAAGCATATTATTATCTTTTCGCTTTGTAGACGTAGCCTGCGCATCACAGCATTTATTATCTATTATGCACTTATCGGAGTTTCAGACATGGAAAAAATATAAGGCGCTATGTTTTAATGTTCGAAAATATTATTACAGAACCGAAAAATATTGAGGACTATTCTATTTAATTGTAATTAATATTGTGTTTATGAACGACCTTAATTATTTTATAAAAGTGGTTAGAACTTTATTTATGAACAATAGGAACATACCAAAATAAGGTATATATATAAAGTTTAGATTTGGAAGGGCGCGCAAGGTCAGTCCGATATCGATACAGATGTAAATGTGATTAGAATAGACAAATAAGCTAGCGCTATAAATTATGACTCCTGTGCACTAGTAACACTGTAATACAAATAATAAACCATGCTACTACAATTACAGAAAGTCATAATGCGTATTGAAATCTTTAACGCAATAGAAATCAATACGTTTAACAATTAAGAACATCTGAATGGATAATTAGCCGGTTAATAGTTATTAGCTGCAAATTGTTCTGGAATCATTGTGGCGCTTGCGGACACTTTGATTAATGTATGTCATTGTCAATGACGATTACTGCAACAATGTTACGCGATTATTAAGTTTAGCCGCTTCGTTCGTTCTTCATAAAAGTAAAAAGAAGATGCATGTACTAAGGCTCGTCGTCAGACATTTTTCATAACATCTGATTATTATGAAATGCTCCATACGTAACTCGAGGAACAAAAACCTTGTGAAATTTTTCGTACTTTTACATTTTCAGTTTGCCCTTTATGGGTAGCCGGATATACATATGTTATTCCAGAGCCATTATCTTTCTACTGTGTGTCAGACACCAAAATCGATCTATTGTCATAGAAAATAGGAACATTCTTTTAAAAATCCATACAAACTTACAAGCTATGCTTTTACAATGTGAATCAAAAAGCTGCGCAACAGATTTTCGCTTGATTTTCGTGTGTTTAAAAGTCGTTTCGGGCGAGATTTCGAGTGTGTCGTGGTTGTAAGTACGGCGTGAATATTGCATGTACCGTATCGATTGATGTTTACGTTCACTGCACAATCACAGTTGAGTGAGAGGAACACTACAATGCTCTTGTAAATGCAATACGCTTTTAATAATTTGATACTAAATATTAAAATTTAAAAATATTACAAGATACAACGTTCACCT
The DNA here is from genome assembly GCA_907164665.1 of Colias nastes. NCBI lineage: Eukaryota > Metazoa > Arthropoda > Insecta > Lepidoptera > Pieridae > Colias > Colias nastes. Next base: position 38,607 of record CAJQZM010034916.1, read on the forward strand.
ACAGCGCTTAATATTTTCTGCGAAGCATGTACTTTTTATAACTTCATATTTATTATTTTTTTATTGTTTCATATCTGTGAGAATCTGCGTGCTTTGTTTTGTTATATGAGGTATACCTTGTGATGTAACTTAATTATTTTATTAAAATACAATATACTTAAGTATTAATTTTCGAACATATCTAATTATTATACTATATTATGTATATTATTAAATATTAATTCTAAAATCCAATATGGAAACTTTAATAACAAGCTCTCTGTATCTTGCTATTATGTAATTATTAGGCACGCTTCAGAAAATAAACTTCAGTTGACTGATTACGATCATCTGATCGTAATCAGTCAACTGAAGTTTTGCAAGATTGCACATTCATCTGAATGCAATAGTATTAGACTACAAGCCCGCATAGGAAAAAAATATGGGTCAAATGAACCAC
>CAJQZM010034919.1:0-29851 GCA_907164665.1 Colias nastes
GTGGTTCATTTGACCCATATTTTTTTCCTATGCGGGCTTGTAGTCTATTGCTTTTTTATGTTAACTATAGCAATTGCAATTCCTGAAATGTCACCGTCACCAGTGTATCGTTTATCGTAGTACGTCAATGTCGTTCTAAGTGTCACTGTCACAGCTGATTTTATAGGTTATGTTATATTATCATTAATTGATCAATCTGCAAGATTTACATATAAACTAAAGTTAAATTCAACTAAATAACTACCATTTCTGGAATTCCCAATAATCTACATGAAAATGTCACATAGAGCCTTGACATTTGTTACGGGAAACATAAAGAAATTAGAAGAGGTTAAGGTTATTTTAGGGAACAATTTCCCTCTTGAAGTAACAAATCATAAATTAGATCTACCAGAATTACAAGGTGAGATCAATGAGGTTTCAATTCAGAAGTGCCGAGAGGCAGCGAGACGTCTTAACAAGCCGGTGATAATCGAAGATACATGCTTATGTTTTAACGCTTTACAAGGGTTACCGGGTCCATATATTAAGTGGTTTTTGGATAAATTGAAACCCGAAGGCCTACATCAACTACTAGCTGGATGGGAGGATAAATCTGCAGAAGCAGTTTGTACATTTGCTTACTCTCCTGGTAATCCTGAAGATGAAGTTATTTTATTTCAAGGAATAACTACAGGCACAATTGTATCTCCTAGGGGAACAAGAGACTTTGGCTGGGATTGTATATTTCAACCAGATGGCTATGATAAGACTTATGCTGAATTACCAAAGGAAGAGAAGAATAAAATCTCTCACAGATTCAAGGCATTAGATAAGTTAAAAACTTATTTTGCTCAAAATAGTACCTAGCTAATTTTAATAAATAAAAGACAATAAAACATAGTTTAATCTATATTAAGGCAGCAATGTTAATGTACAAAGTATAATGCTTAAAATAATATATGGTTTTGATATAACATTTTTTGATGTTCTTGATTTATGTATACCTGGTGCTATGTAGGGTTCTAAATTAGACTTATTATAGTTTTTGAAATACCATTCCTTGTCAGCCTCATGTAGTGATTTCATTTTAGTATTATCAAATTCTGAAAACCTAGTCTTTGCTTCTCTGTTTATAACTGGAGAGTAGGTACTGCGTAAATCATAATGTTCTGCATGGGGCATATTGACCTTAGTTATTGTTGCCGCTCTACTGTTATTCCATTTCAAATCATCATCCTTTGGTAAGAGAACTGCAGATAAAGCTGTAGGCTGACTTTCAATATGCTTCTTCATTTGAGGCTTTGTTATTGAACCAGGAGTTGGAATGGGACTACTAGTTGTATCCAGCCATGTTGGTAGTAACATATCATTACTTGTATCTGTAGTTATAATTCCTTCCTTTTCTGTTACATGAGTTATTGTGAAGTTGGATTCCATCATATTGTATTTGCTTAAATTTGTTGGGTCACTGTTTTGCTCCTCCACATTCTTTGTTCTGTTATATGCTATATGGGTGCTGTTATCATTGTCTAAATGGGCTTGTACTTCATGAACTTCACTTTTTGTTTTCTTGTGTGTTGTGCTATTTTTAACAGTATTCACAGGTGGTTCTTTATCATAAGCCATAAAACTTTTATTGACTGTTCCTACATTTGCATAGCTTATTTTACCTCCATCGCTTACTACCATTTTCGTAGCATTTACATTTGTAGGATGTGGGATGGGTAGAAATCCACCAGATGTAGGAGGCAGCATAGGTGTGAAACCCCCAGTTTCAAATTTCGGTTGTTCTGTTACAGGATACTTTTTGTAGTGCTCTGGACCTTTTTTATCAGACCAGTCTATTTTTCTGCCTGTATTCAATAATTTTCCCATGTCTATAGAAGGTATAGGCAAGCCAAAGAAGGTAAATCCACTATTAGATGTTGTTTCAGGGGGCTTTATGGTACTCGCCTTTTTATCAGTTACGTTATTCATGGCAGCATATAAAGTTGGCGTATTCCCGAATTTCTTTATGTTGTTAGTTTGATTGATATTATTGTAATCAATTAATGTTTCATTGTAAGGATAGTCCACATAGTCATCATAAAAATAATCTGATTCTTCTGGGGAAGGTTTATTGTTTATTTTATTTGCATGATACTTGTTTTCTATATGTGTAGCATAATCCTTTATTTTATCGAGAGAGGAAAACACCTGTGATGTTGCCAAATTTGGAAGCAATGCTTCATTTTCATGAGTCAAACATCTCTTTTCGTCGTTAACTATTGGAATATTTTTGCAGTCATTTCTATCGAAAGGCATCTGTTTCACGTATGTACCATCCGCACATCTCGGACCTATTGAAGATGACTCAGAGAGCCAAGCTTTGAACCATATAATCCCACAATTACAGATGATCGGATTGCCTAGAAAAGTTAAAAACATTGAAAATTTTGTAAATATAATCTTATAAATAAAAAATCGTTACATTTTAACACTTACCATCAATATCAAAAATTGCAATATTATGTCTTAGCTTCATAAAATTATTTTCAAATACAGTCGTTAATTTATTATGTCGTAACGATAATACTTTCAATCTCGGCATAAAATCAAAAGGATGACCATTTATGGAGCAAATATGGTTGTTATCTAGATTGAGTTCAACGAGCCATTCCATGTATTGAAAAGATTCCTTTGTGACCATAGTTAATTTATTAAAACTAAGATCTAAAACTTCTAGTGTTGTTAATTGCTTGATGCCGGAATTTTCCAGGTTGGTTAGTTGATTATTACTTAGGTTTAAATACTGAACATAAGGCAAATTTTCAAACGCCCTCATAGAAATAAATTGCAGTCGGTTCCCTTGTAGTTCCATTATCTTTAATCTATTAAGATTAGAAAAAACTCTGTCCGGTAAATCGATTATATGATTCCTGCTCAAATAAATTGATATAAGATTCGGCAGATTTGTAATTGCAAGAGGATGTATCACCTCAATCTGATTATTATCTAAATCAATAATTTGTAAGTCCTGTAGATTTTTAAATGTACCTGTGCGTAACTCAACTATCTTGTTGCTTGGCATTTTTATTTCTTTAAGAGTTTGTATATTATTAATGGAATTTCCGTCAAAGTGTTTCAAGTGGTTATTGCTAATATCTATTACCTTTAAATTGGACAACATATTAAGGCTGCTGGGCAATTCATATAAGTTGTTTGAGGAAATGTTTAATATTTCCACGTCCACTGCCTGTTTTATTATACTAGGAGATAAACTTTTTAAACGATTTTTACTAAAATCTATAGCTGACAGTGCAACATTATCTTTGATCGCGATAAAATCAAAATTTTCCATATTGTTTCCATGCAAGTTTACTTGCTTTAATTCAGTCAGCTTATCGAAACTTCGCGGATGTACCGACATTATTTGATTTTCACTTATATCTAAAAATTCTAGGTGCTGTAAATCGCTAAAAGTCATAGCTTCAACCAGTTTCAAACCATTTCGTTTCATAAAAAGCCTTCGTAAATTGTGCAAAGTCTTCATTCCACCATACGGTATCTTTTGAATACCGTTATTAGAAATATCCAATGTTCTCAGAGATGGAAGATCTAAATCCGGAGAGGGAGGTGCGGGTAAATTTGTTATTTGGTTTTTCTGCAAATACAGTTGCTCCAAGCCACGAGGAAGACCCGGTAGGAATTCGACTAATCTGTTGGAACTTGCGTCAATCTCATATAAATTTACCAGATTTCTAAAAGTAGCTGGATGCACAGAGATAAGCGCATTACCAGAGATATTAATATGTTCTAATAGAGGAGACTCCATGAATGTTATTGGGTCAACTATGGCTATTTGGTTATCGCTTAAATTTATTCTTCGTAAAGCTGGTAAATTATAAAATAGTTTCGGCTGAAGGCGTTGAAAATAATTCTTGGACAGATCTAATCCTTTTAAGGTAGGAAGATTCCAGAATGGTCCTTCGCTAATATCACTCAGTGAATTATTACTCAAATGCAATTCTCTTAATGCAGGCATAGCTACGATGGCATCGGTTTCTATAAAATTGATATTATTTTTATTCAAATGCAGGCGTTCTAAACTCGGATGTCCGCGAAGTGCACCCCTCGGAATATCCTGAAGGAAATTTTCACTCAAATCCAAAAACTTCAGTCGCGGTAGAGCGTCGAGTAATGATCGAAATTCCGATACATGCCTTATTTTGTTTCCAATAAGAGTTAATTCTTCTACTCCACTTCCAGATGGTTGTAGAAAAGATTCAGGATGAATTCTGATTATTTCATTGTAGTTTAAATCCACTATTCTCAATTTAGGAACACGGTGAAAGGCTCCATGGTGTATGATATTTATATTATTGTGGGATAATAATAAGATTTCCAACATGGGTTGATCAACGAAGGCACCTTCACTTAATTTTGTAATATAGTTATAGCTTAAGTTTAACACAGAAAGCATTGGCAAGTCTCTTGTTGCTCTACCAACCATAGTAGCGTCAGAAATAAAATTATTACTAAAAGATAATTCATTCAATACCGGCAATAGCGAAAGAGCTCGCATGTGTATATTTGTAATACCACAATTTTTAATTTCAAGCTTCGTGAGTTTCGGTAAATCATAGAAGGCATTTTCTTTAAGACTGTTCAGATTAGAGCTCCCTTCAATGAAAAGTTTATCCAAACTGGGTAATTTTTCAAATGTATGTTCTTTAATACTGCTTAAACTTTCTGACTGAATATTTATATATCGCAATCTGTCCAAATTTATCAAAGTGGGTATTCTTTTAAGACTTTGCGATTGAATAGTGATAGCTTGTAAATTTTTAAGCTTTGTTAAACTTTCCGCTGGTAGGCTTTTTAAATCATTTTCTACGATAAATATCTCAACTATATTATTTTCCTGTGTTTCAAGCCACGCTGCCGAAACTCTCTCTATTCCATTATGTCTCAACATTAATCTAGCAATATTTACATTTTGAAACACTTTTCCAGGTAATGAAGGAAGATAGTTATTTTCAATTATCAACTCGTCTATCGGTTTTTTTATGATTTGACCCACTTTCTGAATACCCTTCATCACTTGTATTAAGTCGCTGTGCGTGCACCTGAAATCAGATGAAATTTATAAGGAGTGCAATATAAATTAATTTATTATAAATATCACATCTCTTACCATATTTGAAGATCTTCGTTTCTACTTGTACAAATGCATGGTAGGATGCTCTCTGGCGCAGGACATAATGTCCCCAGACTAATTGAAGATTGTGATATCAAGAGAGTAAACCACAATAATATTCTTTTAGAATCCATTCCTTAACTTTTAGGCTTGTCATTGTATCATAGTCTTGATTTCTGGAAAGTTTACCTGAAATAGAATTACGAATTAGGTATTAAACCTACTCTCATTTACTATCGGCAACCTCTTACAATTTATAACTTATTACCAATCCATTTGGATAAATTAATACAGTCAAAGATAATTATTTCGCAAGATAACGAATATCTTTGCTGCGTTCTGCGAATACCGAAAATAGAGTAAGTGTATCTTCCTAGCCAAAATAAAATAACGGATTTATGTTTAAATGTTATCCGGTTGCGTCAAGGCCGGTGCCGATTAAAAACAATAAAATCGGGAAACAATAGCCCGGTGGATCAACGTGATTGTTGGGTTACACTTTCACTATTGTTCTTATTTAGTAGTTTAGGTGTTGGGTCGGTACGTTATCATTAAATGTTACACAATAAATACATACTTCCACTATGAAGATTGAAGACTAACAAAGATACTCCAGCTACTAAAATTGATCGATTAGTCTAGCTTGGCACGATCAAGATTCAGGACTGCTGGAGTTCATGGATTCATGGACTGTAGTTTTTCACAAGGAATTAAAAAAATATTGAAAAATGAGGGTAATTATTGTTTTCTCTCGTTGAATTAAATTAATTGCAATAACTACAGTCATAAATCTAAGTGTAGTGTATTTTATATTTATAGTTTGTGCATAGAGACATAGAGATTAGTAATAAAAAGGAACTATTAGGTAACACCTTCTCGTTTTTGTGTAAAATTAAAAAGAGAACTAAGTAGAAACCGCAATACGCATCACAAACAATTTGATTGGTCTAGACCTTTTCTTATTTGTTCTTACTATCCACGTACCGTAATGTGTCACATAATAATCTACCTATATAACGTAACCCATATGCAGTCATTGAGACGAAAGATCATTGTGGTACAGTTACGCAGTTATCTCAAACTAACTGTCATCAGTGGCGACTGCATCCGTGAATACGATAAACATTTGATTATAGTCTTCTTTATGTATGGAGACTAATAATAGTACTATAAACTTGGCTTTAGAAAGCGCCATAGATACATAATGCGTTGTAATTATACGCACTTTTAATGTGTTTGTTCTGGTGAAATCTTATAATAATTAAGTAAGGTTGATATAATAAGCATTAACTATAACCCAAATAAAATTATGCATCATGCATTAAACCATTTGGCTACACGCCTACACGTAAGTTCCAGTTTATCTCTTCTAGATGTACTTCCCTATGCGGTATGCCTAAGTACTACCGTTACAAAGTCAAGTTTTAAAATGCTAATACAGAAACTACGATTCATATTTATTATTATATTAGCTCACACCTCCAATTATTATGCTGGCAGGTAACGCTAATTATTTGACTAAATTTAAAAACAACCTTTATCCATATATATTAACAGATACCGTCCAAATGTACCTACTAAGGCACAAGCCACAAGCACAGCAAATATGTAGGTAGTTACTACATATACTTAGATAAAAAAGATGAGATGCCTCTCATCTTTTCTTACAATTTAGACTATCAAGCATGAGTTATGTGTAAGTGTAACATTTATTTGTAAATATAAATTTGGGAAATATGTACTTGTAATTAAAAACACTATACTTATTTCCTCCTTTCATGACTGCCTGCGTCATGCATTTACATACTCGAAATCCTACATTAAACTGATGTAATATAAATAATAATAAAAGGCACAAATAATTACAATATTAGCTAAAGCAATGCAAAACTACTGAAACTCTATCGCCGGGCAAACAAATTATTACGTGATTGCAGTAACTACAAGACCAAGAAATAACATTGCAAACAATTTGTACGTAAGATATCAATTACCATAAACTTACTCACGTAAATCACTTTTACTTTTATTTCATTCACTTCCAATTTTCTGTAAATTTATTAGGACTTAAATATCACCGATCAGAGATAATTACGCAGAGCTGTCAAATTGTATCGAAGGATTGTAATAGAGCACTAAAAAATGCCACCCTTGTTAAAGCTGTGATAGACAAATACCGACTGGGATGTTGGGTGTATTTCGCATGCAAACACCAGACTTTCGGTTCATGGCTCGATGCGCACCAAGTAACTTATCTTTCACCATTGTGGCGCGTGCCACCAGCGCCAAACGTAGCCCCAACTAAGTATGGATGTAGATGTGTAAATTGGTATAAAACTAAAACTGTATATCTGTTTTTTATCATTTTTATAATTTTATAAAACAAAAATATTCAGTACCTATAAAGTTAGGAGCACAGGCTACTAAGGCTTTAATCATCAGTTCTCTAAGTGCTATTGCTGCCTAAGTGCAAGGTGGCGGATCATCGCACTTTTTTTCCAGTGCACTGAGCATTTCCTGTGTTTTCCACGAATGAAATAAATCCACATCACCTATATTTCAGCATACGGAGATGTATGAAACAGAACACAATTAACATCGTGTCTCTTCAGTCACTAATCTTTGTCTAAAGTTACAAAATAAAGATTGCACACTCGTTTATCTAGATTAAATCCTTTGATTTTGTAATAAGGAAGGGTCGCACAATGAAATTGACATGTGTTATTTCACATAATTACTGTGTTCATAAAATTACGATGTTAACTTTTCAATAGAGAAATATTTTATGTGTATTATTTGAAATTAATGCTTATTAGGTAAAGATTAGGTACAATGTGATAATTATAAATTATACTAGGCGCCCGCGCCCTAGCGCGTTTGATAGCAAGGCAGAGCCTTTTTCTGAACAAGAGCACAAAGAGCAAGGATTGATGTACCTAATATCTGAATCTGAAAGCAGGCTTTACTGTTTTGTTTGCAGCTGTTTTTCCAACAAAGCAATATTTTAATACATTTAAAATTGAATAATGGGGAAACCTTTTGTAAATACAAAATATAAAGAGAACAACAAATACAAGGAAAGAAACAATGTAGGTATATCCCAGAGTGAGTAAGCAGGTTCCTATCCACTTGAATGTAGCAATGGCATTCCCATAGAGACTTATATAATTTTCTGCTTGTATAATTTAGTATTAATTTTTATATTACTATAATAATAATTAGTTCACGACAATCCTTAAAGAATAAAGTGAAACGTAATAAAAACGTAATAAAATGGGCAATTATTTCTTTCCCCACTAATTTTGAGGGTAAAATTGCAGTAATAGGTAAGTTACTCCAATTTTACCCCAGGTAAGTACCTATTATTTTTCCACTATTAGAAAATTAAAAATAATTAATTTGTACTCGTTTTTCGCGAATACGTTTCGCAAAGTTTAAATGGGCAATTTATTATTAGTAAAAAAACCGGTTGGTAGAGCGTTGTTAGCTATTGAGAGTCGTGTTTGTAAGGTAGATCGCGGAAACTTTATGATCAAATTATTACATGTTTTGAAAAACTAAAGATTTTCCTCATTCCAATTATTATTGATTATGCTTCTTATTGAGATTTTGAAAAAGATATAGCGAAGCGGAGAATAGTTTAATTTCATTATAACTACCCAAATTCAGAAATATTACCTATGAATTAACAATGAACTTTTAACTGTGTTTCTGTAGGTACTTATTTATTTAAATAGGTCTGTGAAAGTAAAAGCCACTCGATTAGAAAGTGTAAAGTGCATCGTACCTTCTGGACTCATACATAAAATGCTCTCCTAACGCTTATCCTTAGAAAATTACCTAAATGAAAAATTAAAACAAAATCTTTTGTTCTTACTCTGTTAACATCCAGACTATTTAGTGTACTGTAAAATGTATTCGGCAAATATATTTTGAATGTCAATAGAATTTAATTAGCATATGCGAACAGGTTTTTTTCATAGATAACCTTGTTGTTAACTTCAAACAGCACTCGACTCGCAACACCTTAATGTCAACCTCTCAAAATTCTTATACGTAGAATTAGACACACCCACCTCGGCGTCGAATGAAATTGATTAACCACGAACGGCTGTGCTCTGATAAGGATTGAAATAAAGTTCATTTTCCTGTAAATTTTACATATTCTAACGTTGAGGCTTGTGAAAATGACGCGACCTGGTATAACCAGTTCCATTTGAGGCTCTAAATCATATAAACCATTATTGCTTTAGTATGCTATGATCGTTTGTGGAAAGCGCATCTAAAATTGCTCCTTATTATTAATTATATTTTTTAAATAAGCCATGACTTTTCTACGAAATTTATGTCAAAGGACTTTAGCAACGAATTTACGTGCATATTCTGTGAAAGCGATTATTAAGAAACCGCCAAAAATTTTGATTACCGGTAAGTCATAGATTGATAGGACAAGAAATATTTTAATAAACTAGTGCTTATAAAGGACATTAAAATTCTTAGCAAGTCTACATCGATATATCCTACTTGTATAAATAAATAAAATGTTTCCAAAATAATAACCATGCGCCACGCCACCATAAATATGAAAAAAAAACTTAGGTAACTATCTATATATTTAAACATCATAATTATTTTTCTTTCGAAAATATTGTTTTTGTACTTAATTTTTCTTTTTTTTTAGTACATAATATTATCACTTTTTACTGAAATTGAAATAGGTCGACTTATTTCATGAAAAAATTTCTACCGGATATTCTATTATCTAGTTAGTTCAAAAAGTTAATTCATCCGTAAATTTTAATCAACAACATATTGCTATAAACGTAAGAGTTATAAAAATAGAGGTAAAAGAAGTGATCCTATTTTCTAAAAGGTGTCAAAGAAAAGAATTAATTCTTACTATGTAGGAACTAAGTTCGCACGTGTAACTTTACTATAACTTATGCCTAAAAAATGTAAAAATAGCCATGGCCTTGACTTCGAAAATTTATCCGGTTCCGAACCTACATTCTATACTTAATTATAGACCGTAAAAAGTGGCTTCATAATATTATATATGTATAACACAAAAAATTGATTACCTACATTCCGTTTGTGTGCTAGTTTTTACACGAACCAACACGATGTTAATTATTTAATCGCAATATTTACGTCGATATAATATTTGAAATATAGGTAATACTTAGTTGAATATTAAATTATTTCTTATTAACAAATTATTTTCGAAAATCAATTCACACAAAACGGTTTGTCATCTTCTCTCTTTCATGTGTGGTCTATTTATTTTTTAGTTAAAAACAATATTAACGATTTAGAACACAATACATGTTATAATTTTTATTTTAGCTAGAAATCTAGAGCTTCTGCTGTGGTCTCGCTCTGACAAGTACCTAGTTTTTTTATCCTTATTAAAACGAACCTTAATAACTTCGTCTGCAAGACTAGGTACCTATTTGAAAACAATTTTTTTGAACTTATAAATAAGAATACCGTTTTCATAATATATATCACAGAGCAAAAATAATGCCTGTTTGAGCTATGTAGACCTTTTCTAGGTCCTTTTTGTAGTACTTATTTGGTTCATAAAATTAATATGCATAATTTTGCCGCATAAATCTGTATGGAAATCTCGTCATTTATTTAATTGTATTTAGTGCTGGATGTTATTTTGTGACACGTGTTTATGAATGTTCAACAGCTTGTGATACAACCATAAAGGAATAAAGATAAAATGGATTTATCCTCTAAGATGTTATTATTGTGACGTTTTTCATGCATGGATTTAATATAACTTAAAATTTGCGATTAAAGAATAGTTCAGAGGGATAAGAGAGTCACAGTGATAAGCATACGTCGTAACATTTGTTTAATCTATACTTATAATAAATCTGTAGAGAGGCCAATTCTGTACATGAAATATATTTAAAAAAAAACTATGAAGGGGTGATAAGGGATCGCTACTGATGCCAAAAATGCAATCAGTAAAATTTTTGTCTGTCTGTCTGTCTGTCTGTCTGTCTGTCTGTCTGTATATTCGTTATAGAAACAAAAACTACACGACGGATTTTAACGAAATTTGGCACAATTATTCTTCATACTCCTGGGCAGGTTATAGTATACTTTTTATTACGCTACGATCAATATGGGCAGAGCAGTGAAGGGAAATATTGGGAAAACGGGAGAAGTTACTCCATTTTTTAAGCTTCCGTCGCGTGTGCAGCCTTAATGGTTAAAGCTACATAGAAATCATGTACAACACAAATGTTCTTAAATTTATTACCTATTCAATAAAAAAAGAATCATGTAAATCGGTGTATAAACACCAAAGTTATACATGAAATACGCTATAAGTCATCGCGCGTGAATACAGAATCATGCCATAAGGATTATTTTTGTGTATCAGTTGCCGCGTTCGACGCGCTTCGCGGTAATAATAATATACTAATATTATAAAGAGGAAAGGTTTGTAATTATGTATGTATGTATGGTTTTCACGCATAAACTACTGGACCGATTTCAAAAATTCTTTCACAATTAGAAAGCTTCACTGAGCAACATAGGCTAGGTTTTATCCAGGAAATCCCACGGGAACGGGAACTATGCGGGTTTTTCTTTGAAAACGCGGGCGAAGCCGCAGGCGGAAAGCTAGTAATTAATAAGATATTTAAAAAAATATAGTTTTTGGTGCTGGCATGATAACTTGGATATAAAAAGGTAGAAGAACTAAGAAGAACGTTATATTGTTTGTCTGGTTGGAAGTTTTCTCAATTAAAAGTTATTTTATTTAAGACTCAGGCGCTACGTAGAGTCTGTGTAATTAATATTAAATACAGATGGCTTTATTGTAATAAATAACATTTACTTAAAAGCAGGAAGTACCTATACAGATGCGTCATAGAACTGCAGACTATTGGAATATAATTTATTCACACGTTACCTAATTTAAGTAGTTATGTCACTTGCGTTTGGGTTGTTGTCTAGGTAAATGAATATGTAATATGCACTATAATATTGTAGACATAATATTAAATCTATACTTATAATAAATCTGTAGAGAGGCCAATTCTGTACATGAAATATATTTAAAAAAAAACTATGAAGGGGTGATAAGGGATCGCTACTGATGCCAAAAATGCAATCAGTAAAATTTTTGTCTGTCTGTCTGTCTGTCTGTCTGTCTGTCTGTCTGTATATTCGTTATAGAAACAAAAACTACACGACGGATTTTAACGAAATTTGGCACAATTATTCTTCATACTCCTGGGCAGGTTATAGTATACTTTTTATTACGCTACGATCAATATGAGCAGAGCAGTGAAGGGAAATATTGGGAAAACGGGAGAAGTTACTCCATTTATTAAGCTTCCGTCGCGTGTGCAGCCTTAATGGTTAAAGCTACATAGAAATCATGTACGACACAAATGTACTTAAATTATTATTATTATATAAAAATAAATTCCTAGACAGCATATTATCTCTATCTTTTAAAATTGACTCACAATAACACGTGAAACTTCAATAGCTTAGCAATTCGGAGCTTTTTGATTATATTTGTCTACTCTTACGTTTACAACACTCTCACTCATCCCTAATTAAAAAAAGTTAACATTATTACTTATTCAATAAAAAAGAATCATGTAAATCGGTGTAGAAACACCAAAGTTATACATGAAATACGCTATAAGTCATCGCGCGTGAATACAGAATCATGTCATAGGGATTATTTTTGTGTATCAGTTGCCGCGTTCGACGCGCTTCGCGGCGGGAGCTTCATGCAATATTTGGCTGTTGATGCGAATAGACGTTCAGAGTGTTCGACCTTATTGACAGATTTATTTTGTTGTTTTTCTATAGGTTTTGGTAGTGTTTAAGCATATTATTAGTTTACATTTTATTTCTTTATAAGTGAAGTAGCAGTAGGTACGCATTTTAGTTATTTTGGTAGTGTTTAATTATATTAATAGTTTATTTTCGTAATTATCATATAATTATTACTATATTATGAGTAGTGTTTAACTATATTATAGTTCATTTATAGATTTCTTTTGTTGTTATTCTATAGGTTTTGGTAGTGTTTAAGCATATTATTAGTTTACATTTTATTTCTTTATAAGTAGTAGTAGGTACGCATTTTAGTTATTTTAGTAATGACTAGCGGTCCGCCCCGGCTTCGCCCGTGGTATTTACGTTTTCTCTACATAAGAACCATCCTCGTACTTCAAGGAATATAATAAAAAAAGAATTATCGAAATCGGTTCAGCCGTTCACACGTGATGCCGTGACAACGCGAAACGGGTGCGGACCCGCCGCCTTTTTATAGCTCCCGCCGCGAAGCGCGTCGAACGCGGCAACTGATACACAAAAATAATCCTTATGGCATGATTCTGTATTCACGCGCGATGACTTATAGCGTATTTCATGTATAACTTTGGTGTTTCTACACCGATTTACATGATTCTTTTTTTATTGAATAGGTAATAATGTTAACTTTTTTTAATTAGGGATGAGTGAGAGTGTTGTAAACGTAAGAGTAGACAAATATAATCAGAAAGCTCCGAATTGCTAAGCTATTGAAGTTTCACGTGTTATTGTGAGTCAATTTTAAAAGATAGACATAATATGCTGTCTAGGAATTTATTTTTATATAATAATAAGAACTTTTGTGTCGTACATGATTTCTATGTAGCTTTAACCATTAAGGCTACACACGCGACGGAAGCTTAAAAAATGGAGTAACTTCTCCCGTTTTCGCCATATTTCCCTTCACTGCTCTGCTCATATTGATCGTAGCGTAATAAAAAGTATACTATAACCTGCCCAGGAGTATGAAGAATAATTGTGCCAAATTTCGTTAAAATCCGTCGTGTAGTTTTTGTTTCTATAACGAATATACAGACAGACAGACAGACAGACAGACAAAAATTTTACTGATTGCATTTTTGGCATCAGTAGCGATCCCTTATCACCCCTTCATAGTTTTTTTTTAAATATATTTCATGTACAGAATTGGCCTCTCTACAGATTTATTATAAGTATAGATTATATCATCATCAATCAATACATATAATAAAATTCTAGAAAAGTGGTGTCTGTACATTGAAAATATGTAAAAAAAATTAGCAGGTGTTATTATTAAATAGATCCCAAACCCAAAACTGTAGTTAAAATTTTTTTGTCTGTTTGTCTGTATGTTTGTGCACGCTAATCTCAGAAACGGCTTATCCGATTTAGATGCGGTTTTCACTAATATATTGTGGTAATCTTCATTTAACATTTAGTGTTTATTTCACGTCAATCGGTTCGTAAATAAAAAAGTTATGACCATTTAAGTATTCACGGCGAACATTTGCTAAGGCATTCTATACAGTGAACGATAAAACGTAAGTTATCTGTTATACGCTACAGTTATTTCTATAAATGTCCAGGTGATCATATCGAAAGTCCCCAAGGGTGGGGGGTAAGCTGAGGTAGTAGGGGGGGAGGGGTCAAATTAGAATTATGCTTACCTACTTCTAGGTAAATTTTATACATAAAATGTCCTTTAAATTATGTCGTATTATATTTTTAACCCCCGACGCAAAAAGATGGGTGATAAGTGTTTGACCGCTATGTGTCACCGCCACCGTAATCCGAATTAGATGCGGTTTTTTTGTTAGGCAGCATATTTTCCGACGCTGGTTCTTAGATAAAGGGTATCAAAATCGGTTCATCCATTTATTATACCTAGGTATATAGGGGTAAAAGTGGGAATGAAAAAAACTAAAGTTATCGAATATACCTAAGTGATATATTAAATGAAAGTGAATCTACCTATTAGTAACAAAAAGTCAAATTTTATCAAAATCGGTTCATCCATTTATTTGATATAGGTATAAAAGTGGTAATAAAAAAATGAATTTTGTCAAATACACTCAAGTGACATATGAAATGAAAGGGCATGACGTGTAAAGTATAATCCATACTAATATTATAAATGCGAAAGTAACTCTGTCTGTCTGTCTGCTACTCAATCACGCCTTAACTATTGAACCAATCTGCATGAAATTTGGTATAGAGATATTTTGATACCCGAGAAAGGACATAGGATAGGTTTTATCCCGGAAATCCCACGGGAACGGGAACTATGCGGGTTTTTCCTTGACTGCGCGGGCGAAGCCGCGGGCGGAAAGCTAGTATTATAATATTATTGTGTAGGTTTTACACGTTTTACACATGTAATTTCCCTGAAATTAGCATAATTATTTAGGTGCACTGATTTTTAAAATAAAATAAAAATAAAATAAAAATCATTTATTGATCAATTTGTGGGTTAGGTACAAACATGTAACATTTGGACCCCAAACTAGGACAGCCTGTATTTTGGGGTCCACCTTCCTTAATGACACAATAATAACAAAACTATAGCATAATATTAACTTAAATAATGATTTAGGTAATTTAGCTATTTTTTATACAAAATTATACAAAATAAAATTTAAATTATACATTTTAACTCAAGTTTAGTAGATATACTCATATGTTGTGCGTGCGTGTTTGGATGAGTGTGCGTGTTTGTATGCATGTGTGAGCGTGTGTGTAAAGTGTGTGTATTTTTAAAAGACTTTTGTCTGTTCTACCATTTCTAACCCTGAATTGCCAACCCTGATACTATAGTATTTACAGTTCATAAAAGATGAATATTATCATGTTTACATTTGTCTCTTGAAAATACGACGTATTTATTACGTATAGAATGCCATGTGGTTATTGTCGCGTAAATACCATCTACGTAGAACTTGAATAGCTGTTTATGTTGTAAAGATATCAAATTACGAAGCAGAAATGTGTTTAGAAAGGGAACCTACTTGAGATATAGTAACTTATGATCGGAAATCGCAACGAAAATATAAAATAACAGTTATAGTAGTACGCGTAAGAAATAAGACAGAGGTCTAAGAAACGTCCACTTCAAAATATAGTAGAAAAATTAGTGCATTAATATACGCTCAGCGTATTCACAAATTGGATACAACCGGATGTTTTTATAGCGATCCTTGTATGACGTGATTATATGTTATGTTATTTTCGTTAATAAAGACGTAAAGGTAACCTTTGTAAGTTGAATTTTATTGCTATAATATAAATAGGTTATTTGTTTGCTTTTCTAGCGCCCCTTGTCATATGACGCCTAAATCGACCACTCCTCTCATTCTAACTACTGAGAAACTACCTTGCATTCATTTGAGCGTAGGTACATATATTTACTAGTTTTATTATTTACAGGTGGCCTCGGACAACTTGGCGTAGAGTGTGCAAAATATTTAAGAAGGAAATATGGTCAAGAAAATGTTATCCTATCGGATATAATCAAGCCATCCGCAGAAGTTGTTAACGATGGCCCCTATATATTTGCTGATATTTTAGATTTTAAGGGACTCCAAAAAATAGTTGTGAATCACAGAGTAGATTGGTTGATACATTTCTCGGCTCTGCTTAGTGCCATTGGCGAACAAAACGTCCCACTAGCTGTTAGGGTTAATATAGAAGGCATGCATAATGTAATTGAACTGGCGAAACAGTATAAACTAAGAATATTTGTACCAAGTACAATTGGGGCTTTCGGACCAGACTCACCGAGAAACCCTACGCCGAACATCACAGTGCAGAGGCCTAGAACAATTTACGGAGTTTCGAAAGTGCATGCGGAACTATTAGGAGAATACTATTATCATAAGTTTGGTTTAGATTTCCGTTGTCTCAGATTTCCTGGTGTTATTTCCAGTGACCCACCAGGTGGTGGTACTACAGGTAAACACAGATTTATTTTACTATTTTTTTGTAGTATATATTTCTTAATCCATTTACTCCGATAACAATACTTAGTTCTCGTAAGGTGTTGAGTTACAGCAGACCCAGATTATCGTAAAGACATTTGTCAATCATTTAAAGTTATTGCCGATTAAATTACAGGCAACAAAAATTGCTATTTCATCATCACTTTAATATTCCACATTAAATTTTCCAGATTACGCCATAGCGATATTCCACGACATCTTACGTAAGGGCCACTACCAATGTTACCTGAAACCAGACACGAGGCTTCCCATGATGCATGTTAAAGATGCTCTACAAGCCCTCTCAAACTTCTTGGAAGCTCCAAACGAATTACTCAATAGACGTGTGTACAATGTCACATCGATGAGTTTCACTCCCGAAGAATTAGCTGAGAAAATAATAAAATATGTCCCTGAATTCAACATAACGTACCAACCTGATAGTAGACAAGATATAGGTAAGAAATAATAATGCTCCGCAGTCCACCGCTGTTTTTCTTTGCTTGTTGTGATATTAAAATAATTAAAAATGGAAAATTAAAAAAAAAAACAAACAGTCTAACTATATATAACTACTTTTTTGCACAATAATATTAAGTTCTGGAATTATACCCAAACACAGGCTAATGAATAAATAACATCTTACTACTATCACTTACCCGGTGTCAACAAAGACATGGTGTAGATCGTGCTTTGAACAACGCCTCAAATGTTCGAAGCCGATTAATCCCCCTATCTTCTAGAATCCAGTCAGAGTTTAACAGTAGTAACAGAGGAACGCTTGCGCAGGCACTTTATACGAAGCCGCTTATAACTATGGCCCCGCATGTGTTGAACTGAGATACTAACTATAAAAAAATATTAATATAATCTTCCACATTTCTTACAAAATAAATATTTCATTTCATAAAATTGTGTCGCACAGTAAAAATGAAGCTTTCTACTTGTGGCATAATTTTCATTTTGGATACGTAGTTTTTGAGTTAATCCAATAAAAAAATACGGACATACTTCCTCATGGTAAGCATGACCAATAAGTAATAACTACATGAAATTGTATGAATTTCCAGCCGACTCTTGGCCCCAAGTATTTGACGATAGCGAAGCAAGGAGGGACTGGAATTGGCGGCCCTCCGTGGACTTAGACAATCTCGTCGAGCTTATGATAAAGGAAGTCAAGGAGAAGATAGCTGCCAATGATTGTTAAAACTGTGTCATACGTATTTCCATTTTACCACTTTTTAAAACTGAATCTAGAAAGTTTATTGGTATAAATAATATCTCAGAATAGCACTTAAGTTGTAAAGGGTATTAATGTAAATAGCTTCTCTTTGCTGGACACATTTTGAAGTGAAACTTCTTTAGCAAGTTGAAAGTAAAATTTCGAGGTCGCGTCATAGCAATACCGTCATGTCATAGAGTAAGGCGACAATTTGGTATCTTTGATTCTTGCCAAAGAAGTTTCGATTCTGACACGTGGTCGGCAATCACGCTCTTTTTTGTAACGAGCTTAAAAAAAGGACCTAAACATTGATATGCAAAATAAAAAACTTATTTAAACAAATGCATTTATTTTGAATCCAATAACCAATAAATCTTAATTACACTTTCAGTTAGTACGCCTTGTGATTATACAAAATTTACAAACATACATCCGATATATCCATTTGTTATTTAAAATACATATAATAAAATAAAGTTTCAGTGATGTTCACAATAATATTATGTAGGTAATTAAAAAAGTTAATGTGCAACGTATAACACTTCGATCAAATATACTTATTAAATATTAAGTATAAGCACAGAATACATAATAGTAGCTAAACGCTACAGAACGGACACTCTCCGCCTCCCGCCAAAATTAAACTTACCTCACCCCCGCGCGATCAGACATAAAATGGGCCATATTTTTCTGCAAGGACGATACGCAACGAAGATTGACAACATTAATCAAATTGACTTAAAGTAATTTTATTATTTTGGATTTGTGATTATCGTTTTTCGTAGAAAATGGTTAGATATTGTGCTGTTTACGGATGTATTTCATCAGAAAAACGCGAATTTTTTTTACGCTAGTCACAAATGTGCCAACCATAAAGCGTTAACACACACATTTGCAGTCTCTACAGTGTGACTGTCAAAACGATCATTTTGTATGGAGTGTCCGGGGTGTGGTATAAGTGTCAGCGACAGAGCGTCAGTGTAGTACGATCCGATTCGCAGAAAACAATTTTAGGTATTAGCGGGACGTTAAGGGACCTGTGCGCACCCGCACTCGCACCAACTATACCTTGGCCCGCCTCGTCAAAGAAAATTTCAGCGCGGTAAAAAATAGACAATGCCTGCTAACTATCCCCAAACATAAAAATCCTAGTATAAAATCACAGAACAAAAAAACTTTCGCATTTATAAAGTAAGTTAGGATACAGGCACATCTTAGTGAAATAAATCCATCGCCAAGATAACAACTTGGCTAGCATGGTGAAATATGGCCTAAACCATTCAAGAACTATTTTTCCTATTAACCCTTTAACGGGCAGAATTTTTTTTGTTAGATATCAATATTTTTGATATGACGTTTCGTTAAGGACCTTTTATAGATGCAGAAAATTGAAAAATTGACTAGTTGTGTCTTACGGTTTTACCTGCAGGCCGTGGTTACATATGTAACCGAGACCATTTAGGGAATAAGTTAAGTGGTTACATATGTGACTATGACCGTTTAGGGCCTAACTTAATTCCCCATAGGAATGCCTAACCTTTAGGTATTCCTGTGGGCAATTAGTAAGTGCTTATGATAAAATGTAGATACGTCATTTTTGTATATAAGGGTATTTTAATGAGCACATAATTAAATAAAAGATATGTTATTTAGGAAATCAAATGATTATATTTACTACTAGCTGCTCCGTGCGGTTTCACCCCGTGGCTCCACTCCTGTTGGTCGTAGCGTGATGATATATAGCCTATAACCTTCCTCGATAAATGAGCTATCTAACACCGAAAGAATTTTTCAAATCGGACCAGTAGTTCCCGAGATTAGCGCGTTCAAACAAACAAACAAACAAACTCTTCAGCTTTATAATATTAGTATAGATTTCTAGTATAATACATGCAAAATCAACAACCTTTTTGCATTAGGCTTTTAGGATCACCGTCTCGTCCTTGGTTTCGAGTATGAGAGCTAACGGGATTCAAAGGAAGATTGTCCTCAGGATCCGAATCACCACCAATATCAGAATCTTCAGCCTGACTATCATTGATTCCTGTCATCATGGCCTCAAATTCCTCATCATCCATTTTGTCCAAATCCAAAATATTTCTTTTAGACATCTTAAACAAACAAAATAAATTGTAATGTGGTCAAAACTCTGCACAAGTATTACCTACAGTGTAGTACTTTTATAATGTAAAACCTCGTCATACAAAAAACCTGACTTTGGTGTTCAATAACATCTTTACCCGAAAACCTCAACTTATTGTTATGTTATTTTCGTAAAATATATTTATTTAACTTACTAATAACAACTAACAAACTTTTCAATTCATACAAAAAGTAAATTCTTGTTTCAATTGAAAAAAAGAACCAAAAACTAACTTCAAAATTAACGAAACGTGCTCTTCATATTTAACTCGTTATAAAACTTTGTCACACAAAGCTACATGCAAGAATTATATATCAAATTACTGGAAAAATAATAAATAAACTATTTACATACCTTATTTTATTCAAATATCACAATTTTCCACGAAAAACAATTAAAAAGCAGGAGAACATAGTCCACGTGCACATCGCAAACTCTGAATGGACAGAAGGCACAAACGTAACCACAAATATTTTGCGCCATTGCAAATAGTTAGAAACAACTTCACACCTGTGGGCTATGATATATAAAAAAGCTAGATACGTTACCCGCTCTCTATTTTGGCAAGAAAAAACTCAGCTAAGTGCCCGAGTTTCACTTAGTCACGCACCATTCAGCGTCGTGGCTGGACGTTCTTTTTATATTTTAATCGGCAGTTGTTATTACGAAGTACATGAGTGAGACATGTATTATGTCTCGTGCGTGAGAGTGAAAGAGAGAACAACTGTATTGGTGATAATGCGTTAGTAAGTAGGTATGTATTAATTACGCTGTTTTTTAGTGCAATGATGTTGGCGTATGCCGCGTCTACTAGTATAATAGAGTCATTGCCTGTGGGTACGATTGTGTGTTACGCCCGTTCAAGGACTACGCGAAAAACATATAAGGGTCATTTTATATAGAAAGGTTTAGATAAAATCAACCTTACAGTCAGATGTGTCATGTGGTTACAGCCGCTATACTAATTTTGCTTATGCCCTATAAAGGGTTAAATAAATCTCCTATCTTTCAGACATAAACTAATCAACGCATATGTTTGAATTTTTATTGAATACGCAAAGATAACGTCTAGCACTAAAATATACATTTGATCGAAGTATTATGACCATTTACTTCTACAACGAAAATATGTGCATTCTATATTCACATTGTAAGCGCTGTGATTTAGCAGATCTGCTTAGAACACTATTTTGAGTTAATTTAAATTTCAAACAATAAACTTGTTAATTGTCGCCTTTTTAAAATCCCAACTGGTATAATCTGTTAAATTAAAAAAAATTAATAAAACAATCTAAACTATAATATTAATATTATTTCCATTATGACTTAGATAAAAATATGGTAAGACTTGTAAAAAAAACCGGCCAAGTGCGAGTCGGGCTCGCGCACAAAGGGTTCCGTAGCAGCAAATATAATAAATTACAGTTAAATCAACCTATCTCAAAAACTATAAGAGATACTTTGATCAAACCAAAAATCGTTGAAAGAGTTAATTAGCATGCATCACCTCTATTTTTTTTAGAATTTTATACCCCGTAGTTATAAAAATAGAGGGGGGGGGACATACTTTTTACGACTTTGAGAGCTGATATCTCAAAAACCGTTCACTTTAAGAAAAATGTTTTTTAGAAAACTTTATATCATTTTAAAAGACCTTTCCATTGATACCCCACACGGGTATGTACATCGAAAAAAAAAATTTCATCCCTCAGTTACATGTATGGGGGGCCCCACCCCCAATTCTTTTTTTTACTATTTAGTGTCATATTTTTGTAGCGGTTCATACAACACATATTCCCATCAAATTTCATCACTGTAGTACTTATAGTTTCCGAGTAAATCGGCTGTGACAGACGGACAGACGGACAGACGGACAGACGGACATGACGAAACTATAAGGGTTCCGTTTTTGCCATTTTGGCTACGGAACCCTAAAAATTGTGTGAACTCAAATAATGCCACCTCGAAACCTTATTAATTAAATGTCCGAATCGTAATGGTCAAAATTAAAATATTCTACCTCCTAAGCAAATATATTGACTGTTCGTTTTAACTCTACAGCATATTGCACTATAAAATTAAAAAAGCATTACAACTTAGTATATACGCTTAATTACTATCTAGCTTTACTATAATGAAAAGTGATTAGTGAATTACGAATCACATACACATTCAGTCTTCCATCAGTGATCGGCAAAGGTTTCAGCCTTCGTTCAACAATACCAACTAGATATCGCGCCGGAGAAAAACATTGTCTCTTCAAATAACAGCGCACGTGCACTTAAGAAGTGTGAGCTCTTATTGCTTTTATTAGCTTCAGCTGTATTTTTATATTATGTAACAAACATGTTTGTATGTAACCGACTCCTTTAGATTTTAACCCACAAACGCTAAATGAAGCGATATTATTGGTTCTTTACAAACACATCCCTCGCTACGCATCCTAGCACGTCTCTGGTAGAAAAGCACCCTTAAAAGACAGATTGAAATCAAGCGAGCTTCTTATTATTTTGTTTAATTTGCTTGTAACAAAGCCAACGTAGACGCGGCTCTCAGCCGTCAATATTAGATGACTCTGCAATTTGCGACTTTATTACTAGGAACTCACGGTAGTAATTAGATTGAAAACTGTTTTAAAACATTTCTCCCTGTTTACTAGGAAACAAATGTAGCTGTTTATACTACCTGTATGTTTTGTTGTATACACGGACAGACTTTAACTTTGATTTTGGATGTAACCCGTTATTTAGTTGATATTGTTGATCGAAGGTTTCGGCTTATACATATACTGGACAATTTTGTAACATTTAGTAGTATTTACACAGGTTTAATTAGAATGTTCGCCAAATTATATGACACTTTACAATATGGATTATGGTGTTATAATATATAAATACTGTTGTTAATATTGCTGGTCATTGATAGCACTTGATAATGATAGTTTTAATAGGTATTCTTAAAAAATGAAATGAAATCAATGCGTAGGTAATATATACATGTTACATTCTAAAAAACCGTTATCATATAAGTTATAACAGAAAGCAGATAATAATTTGACATTCAATATCTAAGTGGCAATCTTAGAACAACTAATATTCGCACGACAGTGTATTTATTTATAATTAGTGTTTATATGTTTACCACTTTTAAGATATTTTATGCAAAAAAGTATTTATTTTCCATTAATAATTCGAAATAAAAGACTTCAAAATTTGTTTCAAAAAATTTTAACAGCGCCGACTTAACCAGCGAAAGGTGTAGGTCTGAAATTATTGTACGTAAAAAATATGTATAATTATAATCATATTATACGTATACAATTTCAATTTTTAGTACATTAATATTTGTACGTATGTAAGAAAAGGATAAAAACAAAAAAATCGTTACTCACCTCACAAATTCTGTTCACGCTGATTAAGAATTAAGAATGTGGGTATTTATAAAAAAACACTTAGAACCGGAGGAGAAAAGTGTAGTTTCCTACATAATTGATAATTGACATACCCAAAAGTATTCAGATTATATAAATATTTTTTGACAAAGACTACTCAAAATTCAAAGAAGACATAACATCTGAATTTTTATTCTTATTAAAAAAAACATAAAGTCAATAATAAAATCCTGCTTTTTATACGAAATGCCTCAACTCCCAACTATTAAATGGTTATAAATCGATTAAAACTCGAAAAACAAACAAAGGACTGAATATTGTCACTACCTCTCTTCACACTATTATCTAATATCTTAATGGAATTGTTAGAAATAAACTTGATAAGGAAATTGGTGAAAACAAAGTTTTTCATGTAATAATAATTTAAGCAAGACTATATGAATATATTATTTTGCAGCATTTTGTTTATCACCATTATGCATCCATCATCCATTAATGAACTTTTAGCCTTGATATTTAGTAAAAGGTAGCCTGATGAAAAGGTGGCCTGGCAGATATCGCTTATAAGCGATAAGGCGTTGAACATTTTTACACTTAACGTTTATTTTGTTTAATATATGTATTTGTGTGTATTTAATAAAGCGTATTGTATTGTAGCCAACGTTACCTATAACAACGGAGCGTCTCAATCCGTAGCATAGTTAGTTATTTTGTAGAACGTCGGCGAAATATATCTGTTGTATAAAATACTAATATTTAAATAAACATATACTTATAAATATGTTTGTTAAGCTCTTAGAATTAAGTACATATTGTCAATTAAAGTTGTTTCGTTGAACACATTCAAAAATGCCTGGATAATGTTAATGGGCATATGAATACAGCTAATAATTATACACATTTTGTTTTAAAATTTCACGTATAATGTACAAGTGATGAACATATCAGTGATAAATGTATATCCGATTAAATAGTTTTGTACTACCTTAACACACGCGAACTAAACATCGATAAAAAGTCAAGGTCAGGGTTAAACAAGCGTACATTATTAATACAAGAATTATAACCCATAGCGGTCTTAAAACATCATAATGTAAGTTTGATAACGTAAAAGAATCGTGCATACAGCTGGTTGAATAATTTCAGCTATTCAAACCAAACAGAAAAGCAATGTGCCTCGTTAAAAAAATAAATTGCTATTATAACATTATACATATCTATACTAATATTATAAAGCTGAAGAGTTTGTTTGTTTGTTTGTTTGAACGCGCTAATCTCAGAAACTACTGGTTCGAATTGAAAAATTCTTTTTGTGTTGAATAGAACATTTATCGAGGAAGGCTATAGGCTATATAACATCACGATATAACGATTGGGAGGGAAGAAATAATGGAAAATGTAAAAAAAAAACGGAGAAAATTATTCATCCTTGAGGGCTTCCATTACGTGCGCTGCGTAAACGGTTCGAGATACCAAAAATATATGTATGAAAGGATTATTCCTTTTGAAATGATCTAAAAAAATGTCCGCGACAGTATATGTCTATCTTTTAAGATTAACTCACTAGAACCGTTTTTATGGTAATCAAATTTGGTCGAAATTAATGCATTATTTGTTAAGAGTTGTATCAACGTAATAATATTAATCTTTATCCAAATAAATGTGTTGTTGATTAAGACTATTTAATTGTGAACAAAATTGTCTTTGACATCACTTAATTTCAATGAACATCTTAGAAGATATTACGATTTTAAAATAACACCCGAATCACCCGCGCCGCATGATGTGCAAACTTTGCTTGCGAGCGACGCGGCGGAGAGGGGGGTGTAACTCTAACTTCTAAGAGGTACTATGCCGCGGTCGGCTCCCTTCTGACGGTTCACAGTATTTTTTTGACCCTTCTTTTGCGACAGCCTAATTTTATTGAATGATCGAATGGATAAATACATGACAAACGCAAGAGTAAAACTCCTATGAAGCTCACTATCATAGTTTTCGAAAAAATGCAATCTGAATAAAAAGTACCTAAAAAGTACCTACTAGGTGTTGCTTGAAGGCATAGCATGCAATAGCTTTACCGCGGCAGTCCCCGAGTGCCACACGTCGTTTTTAAGCTATTGCATAGCTTCTATCGCGGGCCTTGAGCGCGGGGACCGAATCGAGAAATTCCGTAACGAAAAAACCTCACGCTCCCCACTCCGACGGGCGGAGGTGTGGCTTGAAGGCATAGCATGCAATAGCTTTACCGCGGCAGTCCCCGAGTGACACACGTCGTTTTTTTTGAAGTGAAAACTTCTTTAGCGGCGTTGGGTATAAAATCTTAAGAGGCCGTATCGATTTTAAGAGTGATTTTGACTTGTTTCTTTAATTCTTTAGGAGCTCGTTTAAAAAAACTAACTACTATGTTATATGAAAGTAATGGTATAATTTAAAATTCTCTAGAATATTCGATTATATAGATCTGCCGTAACAACGTTTGCGCTCCCGTATATAATCTAAAATTCTAGAGAACTTTAAATTATTCCATTTCTTTCATAAAACATATAATATGTATTTTTTTTATTGCAAATTTTTAAGCATTAACCTATCATTTAGTGTGTATTTTTTATTTTTTTTTAACTCTGTTGTAAGAACTAGAAATTCAACGCCATATACGCATAAAATTTCATCAAAGTAAGGCTATTTTAACTTAGATGTTCTTTGAATTTTTCAATAAAAGTACATAAATTGCCTCGAACATATTTTAGGATGTCTCAGTGTCTTTATTGTAGTATATTTTATAAGAAAACTTCTTCTATTAAATTCCGTGTAAAATACAAAGACACGAACGTCCCGCATGGAAAAAATTGAAACACGCCTTAGGTTATTGGCTATTAAACAAACTGGACAATGAATATCAATAAATTGTCTCGAACGTATTTTAGATATTGAATGAATCTTTAATTTAAGATATCATCACACATTGTTACTAATTTAGTTTTGTTAAACGAGCGTCTAAAGAATTACAGAAACAAGTAAAAATCACTCTAAAATCGATAAGGACTCTTAAACTCGCGTCAGGACACGTAGCCTGATCGAAAAAGCGTAAGACGGATTTTTTTTTTTTTTAGCCCATATATTCCATGCGTACCTAAGACGGATACCATTCCAAAATATCAAACATGCTGAACGTTAATAATCAAGTTTTCACTTCTGCCGGCACTCCCGGAGTGCAACCCGTTTTTTTTTTATTAATTTTTCTATCATTATTTAACACTTTTTTTGCACTGCGAGCGTCAAGGGTTGCCATAGGGCCAATTTTCGAACCATTCGGGGAAGAGCTGTGACTTCGCAATTTCGAGATAATCGCATAAATAACAAAAATTTCATTTTTTTTGTGTCTGAACTCTTAAGAAAAAGCGGATTATTTTTACTTTAAAACATAGTTATATGTATGGACTACTTCCACAAAAAAAAAGTGTGTGTACTTATGTACACGCGTTAGAAGTTATACTTCTTTGGCGTATGGAAAAAAAATACTAGAATATACAACTTGAACATAGTTATCAATTTTCATACCACCTAGAACTAACTTCATGCTGTTAAATTTATCTACGCGGACGAAGTCGCGGGCACAGCTAGTTAAAAATATAAGTATAAAATTGACAAGGCAATTATTGCACAATGACTCTATTTTACACCATTTAGTTCCGAACCAACAATTATTTTACAATTATTTTTCAACAATTATTTTATGCACACAAAAGCTACACGAGTATAAATTATCGAAATAAAGCAAAAATTAATGTACTTACACGTATTTGTTCATTATTAGGCCGTTTAATACCTATACATATAATATTTTCTTGTTTTCTATTCAATAAGACCACATTTCAACCAGTGTTGTATCTTACTCAAAGGTATATAACTCAGGCCCCGGAATCACAGACACAATAGAAAATCTATTGTGTCGTGGACCGATCGGGCCGTTCGGGGCTCAATGGGTTAAAAAAACTCGGTTGGTAATAATGAACATCTTAACCCAGGACAAAATTTAAAAGAAAACGTCTTTACCCAGATCTATATCTCTACTATTTAGTACTCAATGGTGAACCTTACGCGTAGTCTTGAATTAACTATGTGCTAACATTTCTCAGAAACTAATTTAGAATCGTGTGTCAATCCCTGTATCTCTTAGGACTACTATGGCAAATGTTCAACCTTGCTAAACATTTTTAAAAATCACCAATAACAAAATATCCAAATTATTGATTTAACGCAGTGATGTAACAACTTGTGCTTCAACATTTACGCGTACGGCAAGTATCGCAAAAAAAACATCATTACGAATAATTAAAATCCTATACAAAAAAAACAGCCAACAATTTTATTTCTATCACTAGCAATTTTCAAACTCCTACGCAACGTTGTAAACCACGAACGTTCTAGCAAAAATAATTACCTCTTTACACTAAAATTGACTCGAGTACACTAATCGGACTTGGCGTGTTGCATCGCCTCCCTGTTCATGTTGAGCTCTTTGAGCCTCTGACGTAGTTGTGCCTTCTTCAAGTTTGCCATGATCTGCGTCGACTGGTACAACCAGGAACTCTGAAAGTTTTATTTGATCGATTAACGTTACGTCTTTAGCGTTGCATGAAAAATTAGAAGGCACCGACTTTTTTCGCGTGGTACCAACTTGCGAAAATTATGTGATAAACATCTCATTAAAGTTTGCGTAAAAACGTTACAAGCTTACAAAAATTCTCACAGAATTTCGTATTCACAATAGTAAAATAATAATAGGGAGGACAGGATGTCATAAATTAGTATCTTCGTCTATGATTGCCATGATAGTTACATTTTACTATTTAATTATGCTTCGTAGTTACAATTATTAATGGGGTAATTATTTTTAATTTTGTGAATTTTGTTTGTTCTTACACCATGTTAATATGAAAATTCATTATTAAATTAGGTATCATTTATCACGAAGTAAAGCTTAGCTCGTGACTTAAAATATCGTACAATCGTATAAGTGATGTCACTTCTATTTATTGACCAGAACTTATTTATATAAAATAATTCAAAATAATGCACGATTTGAGTAGGGAGCACAGAAGGAAGGAAGGAACTAGTGATATGAATTTATAATTGTGGTTATAATTTAATAATAAACACTAATTGCTTTTTTATGTTTACCCTACTTGTTTTATATAATAAGCTATTGTATGACCTTACGAAAATTTATAAGGATTTGAAAATATGAAGGTAAAAATACGGCCAATGCCCAATGGTGTGCCATGAGTTACATAAACAACAAGAGAAACAATCATGAATTAGTTGATTTGGTTAAATAGGTAAAAGAAAATAATGAAACATAGATTTTTAAAATAACAGCTGAAAGCTGACCATATATTTGGCAGATTCAAATTCTACAAGGAACTTACGAATAGATACTTAAAAAGAATTGCTAGAAATAAGCGCATAAATGCTATGGCTAATTTAAATTTTCGTAATCTTGCAAAGAATACACCTCTAGGCTACTGGCTAGATCCTAGAGGTGAGCCTGATTAGCATCAACTTAATTATTGGTTAATACGTTCGTTGATTACAAGAGGAACTCACATGTTGTGATAAAAAGATTTCTTTAAAGATAACAAGTTTTACATTAAAATAATTCGAGATAATACTTTTTGTTTACAATATTTTATCTCTGGTAATAAAACATACATTTTATTTAAGTTTTCATTTAAACAGGATGATGTGAGGTTAATAAAGTAAATTAAACTTTATTAAATTATCATAATTAACCCTTTAATTGACTGGGTCATTTCTGAACTGAAGTCTATACCTACTGAAAATAACTTTGTTTAAGAATTCTGACTAAACATGAAAAAATTAAAATGCAAAAATTATTGCGTAGGACGAGTTTCAAATCTGCGTGTTACGTAACATTGCTTATGAACATTGTTAATTAGTTTGTTTACGTATTAATTAAAAGCTAATTTTCGACAAACGCTAGTAAAAATTAAAATTCTCAAAATCAAAAATAGTGTCCGCCGCTATATTTTAATCGAGAATGTATACAATTATAGAGATGGGCCTAACATACACTGACTACAAAATCAGAGAGCTACGC
>CAJQZM010034920.1:0-13622 GCA_907164665.1 Colias nastes
AGATCGCGGAGATTTTGACTTGCGTTAAATTGAATAAGCCCTCTTAACAAGCATTCAAAATTTGATAAAAGTATGTGTTTAATAACTGCAGAGACACGGGTCTCCTATGAGGCTACAGAGCACAGGCCGCGCTGCCCAAGTGCGGGTTGGCGGATGTCACATGTCGTCGAACTTTTGATTCTTCGACTTGCTTATTGCTTAAGATAGTCTAGGACCTAGGTATTTCTTTTTACTAATTCTTGCTTCGGCATCTATAAAGCACTATTCCCATACATTTAACCATCTATTCTTACATATTCTACACTAACCAGTTGAAGCACATAGCCGAATAAATTAACCAAAGATGCGCTTTCAATGGCCTTTATAAACATAATGCCTTACAAAATGCAAATCTTTTCATTAAGATTAGCATCTCGCTAGAATGTGGATGGGCAGAATAAAAGTGAAAACCGCCGTATAATCGCAACAAGTTCTGCTTGTCGATGTCCTTTGCTAGTGATGTGTAAAGTGTCGATAAGTATCGGTAAAGTGAAAGTACAAATCGTATGTATTTGTCTATGTGTAAGTGTGTTGTCGTGTGAGCTTTACATGTAATTGTGTTATCAAATACAATAAATGTTACAGAGATCGATGATATTCGGCTTATTTTAAATCAGTATACATCTGGATTAGACTAGAAATATATTTGTTATTGTATTTGTATTTCGTTTTTGAAATCTTAAGCTTTTTACATCCTACTCAAACATTATATTTTAATAAACCATCGTCGAATCTCGAAAGCAGCATCTGAATTGTCGATCGTATACAATGATTACGTCTTAACTATTCGTTATTACTATTTTATGACAAGCGCTTATATTTTTGCTTAGCCTTATCCATTATCGATATTGCTATCGGCGCATCCCTATTGCCATCCGTGAAAATAATTTGTACCTTTTAACGAGCCTGCACTTATAAAGCTATGTTAACGATCAAATATTGCCTCCGATAATCAGCGTGCGTTTTTAAAAGCATACCTTAATAACCATAAATTCGTTTTAAAATAAATAAAAATATTTAGCGGAGTTAACCTGTATAATACGGTATTGGTGTGGTATTGGTATCACTACATAGTATAAAACCATAGTATGTATCCAGTATCCGTCCGTCCCTATGTTTACTGAAATCTTTGAAACTACGCAACGGATTTTGTTGTGTGTTGAAGTGTTTTTTTAGTAGATAGAGCGATGCAAGAGGAATGTTTTAGTATATAATTCGTCAAGTATAAGACAATGCGGGCGAAGCCGCGGGGAAAATCTAGTTTATATAAACAGCGGAATAGTAAAGCATTTATTCCTTCTGTTCTGTCAATGACCACTTTGATAAGAGTTCCAAGCGCCAGGTTTTTACACCGTTATAAATTTTAAGCATAATGTAAAGCTTATTTTATTAGCTGATATGTTATTATGACAGAAGGCTTTAAAGCTTGGTAGATAATATTAGGTATGTTAAACTAGCTATGCCCCGCGGTTTTACCCGCATTGCATTGGTCTTAGCGTGATGATAGCTTATAGCCTTCCTCGATACATGGACTATCTAACAGTGAAATATTTTTGAAGTGAAAACTTCTTTAGTGGCGTTGGGTATAAAATCTTAAACTCGCGTCAGGACACGTGGCCTGATCGAAAAAGCGTAAGACGGATGTTTTTTTTTTTTTTTTTTTTTTTAGCCCTTATATTCCATGCGTAAGACGGATACCATTCCAAAATATCAAACATGCTGAACGTTAATAATCAAGTTTTCACTTCTGCCGGCACTCCCGGAGTGCAACCCGTCTTTTTTTTTTTTATCAGACCCGTGGTTCGAGATCAGCGCGTTCAAGCAAACTAACAAACCAACTATTCAGCTTATAATATTACAAAAAGGTCGTTTTGACTTTATAGATTGGTCAAAAATATTATATTAAATAAGGAAATGAAAATAAATCAATGTAAATTTAGATGCTTATTTATAGTCTATTAGTATTGACGACCCATTGGCACAGTTAGTAATGAACTTGAATTGCGCGTGGGCACAGGTTCGATTCTCATGAATAAATAGCCTAGTTTGTTTATAATTTAATTTAAATACAGATTTAAATTTAAATAAGAAAATTGGTTTTTATTTTGAAATAGACAGCTTTTACGAGGACTTTCTCATCAAATACCGACTTTTATAGCGAGAGAAAAATATGGTAAATACTTACTCAAAATCTACTAACTAGATACTTAAAACCAGCTCATAATATTATGGTTATTTATTGAATAATGTATCAATTATTTTTTATAGATACTGTATTGCCATCTTAAAAAATATTTTAATAACGTAAAAAGAAGATTATGCGCAGGACCTGATCATTCGATATAAAATTACACGTCGCAGATCCCTACTGATAGCGCTAATTTGGATATTTATTTCACATGAAACACACCTTTAGTACACGGTAATAAGGCATATTATCGTTCAAAGCAATTAGTGGTGAAAAATGATCCTTGCTCACGATACGAAATCTCGGGAACCATTAAGTTTTTTGATGCAATTTGCATGCAATATTTATTTTTAGCGAATAATATCATTAAAAAGATGAATCATCGAGTCATTAATGAATAATGTGGGGCATTCATTTCATTATCTTCATTAACGGATTCATACTACATAGTACATATTCTTTACTATATAAATTATCCCACTCAATAAAAGGTTTAAATTTAAAAATTAATGCATTGAAGTACTTTTACAATCTCTTCGGGAGCATTCTATTATTACACGCAAAATATAAAACCTTATCTCGAACTAACTGTTTTTTGAGTACTCTTACTTCTTATTCATAAAACATTAAAATAGGCTACTTTTAGTCTTCAGATCACGTCTGTAAACTGTATTACTCGATTAAACTTTTATAAAACACCTTCTGATAGCATTACTTCATAGATTGCATTGATTACAAAACCTAAAAAACTAACTGAGCTTAATAACAATCATCTCAAAATAAATAACAAATAACCAATTATAAATTCACATTTTTGGATAGGAATTACTAGCTATTAGATGCAAAATAAACCAGTTTTTATAATTTCGGCAAATTTTCTATTTCGGACTTAATTGGAAGTAAATTATGGAGTTTTGATTGATATAACATGTTTTGATTGAAATTCCTTTGATATTGGGTTTAGATATGAAATAACTTTCTACATATTTTAAAAAGATTTTTATGAGATTTTTAAGGATGACCTAGAAATAATATTGTGGGAAAGTCTCATACAATTTGGCATTCCATGGAAAGGAAATAATAAATAAGTTATAAATTGCATGAAATCTAATATTTTTAATGCCAAAGTAACTCAGTCTTCATTTTAGTATTAGGATTTCTGCTTCTACTGACTGCTAAGCCAATTAGAATGTATCTGGATGAAATGATAGATCTAATCTTTAAGATTGTCCTTTGTTCAAAAACTTGCAGTTAATAAAATCCTAGTTGAAAATGATAACTATAAAATTAAATTCGTATAAGAATGGCACGTTAAAACGTGAAGCAAGCCGCGGCTCAAAGCTAGCAATAAAATCAATATAAATCAAATTACCAGTACCCATCGTAAATCGTAAAAACTTGTCCAACAAAATGACTCAGGAGCTAAAGCAGCCACACCCACTCCGACAAAATAGTCGCAGATCTGACGATAGTCGCAGGGTACGTGGGAAGCGTGAGGGCGTTTGCATTGTTCACAAAATTGTAGATTTTAGTACCGAAATAATTTGTTCCGATCGGTTTTAGAGATAAAGGTTTGTATATTTAAATGCAGTTAATGTTGTGTTATGTTTTGTTATTGTTGGTTGTGTAGCTAGGTAATAGAAAAAAGTAAAAGATAAAGAGGCACTACTTTCTGATTATGTTCTTGAGAAGATAATATTTAACACGTTTTTCGTATATTTCTTTACTTTAACTTACAGATAAGCTAGTAGTGTTTTATTTCACTAGATAACATTATAAAACTATACTTCTGTAGGTAAATTCTATGTGAAAAACTTACGTACAACAAAATTAAGTCTACCGTGGTAGAGCCGAGACTAGCAGCTAGTAAGTAACAAATTATAAGGTTCTCCAAATATAACATAAATACTCCTCTTAATGAATATGCATTAGAACCATTATCATTTACATACACATGTTTACCTTCGGCTCTACTCCAATTTAGTGTAATTAATACGAATGCAATATAATGACTCATTAAATAAATTTTAGGTTAAGTGTTGGTTGTAAAATACCTTTTCTATTTCTTTTTCGGTGTAATTAAAAGGAAAGTTAATTAAAAATCTTACATAATAAGAGCCGCCATAATCAAAAATGCTGACTCAAGTTTGGGGTATCTATACATCCTACTAATATTATAAACACGAAAGTTTGTGCTGGATGTATAGAGGTATGTTACTCTTTCACGCAAATACTACTGAACCGATTACAATGAAATTTGGTATGTAGGTAGCTACTAGCTGAAGGCCCAGAATAGGCTTCTTTATATCCCGTAAATCCCACAGGAACGGGAACTATGCGGATTTTCTTTGAAAACGTGGGCGAAGAAGCGGGCGGAAATCTAGTTTAAGCTTAAAGCTCAAAACAACTACGATTCTTACACTTTACAACCTTCCTTTTCATTAGAATACGATCCTGAAAAATCCACATTTAGTAAAACATTTTAATCACATTTATGGTCAAACTTATCAGCAATCAAACACAAATACCCCGTGCGAAGTCAGGCGACCAGCCAGTCAAGAAATAAATTATGATGTCGATACCGGGTCGACTTATCAATGTTGTGTCGTACCTGTCACCTGACGACTCAATCCATTTCACGCAAAAACCCGGAGATATCAGATAGCCGAGTTTTCATCTTAAATTCAATTTAACATGCAGGCAAGATCGTAATCCGTCCGTGATGTGATTAATAAATGGTTTGATATTTTTATGTAAACTCAAGATGTGATCTGCCTTTGCTTAATTTGTGGTCGCTACAGGGACGCAAGCCTTTTTGAGTTTTATAGGGCATAATAAACTATGATAGGAAAATTTAAAAATAAACGTTTAATTAATTTAATTAAATAAAAAACGTATACATCTATACTAATAATATAAATCCGAAGCCGTTTGTTTAAAAGCGCAAATCTCAGAAATGACTAGACCGATTTCAAAACTTCTTTTAACGTTGGATACGTATGTACGTGATTCCTGCGGTTTATATTATAATATGTACTACAGGCGAAGCCGGGGCGGGCTGCTAGTGTTCATATAAACGAATGTGAGGATATCTGCAAGGATCTAGATTGATCGCACCTTCCTTGTGCCGAGGACATGTATATTATTTTCAATTAAAAATGATCTCATGACTTAATCCACTTAATTAAGGATCCGCGTATTGATATATAATCTGCGTGTATAATTTTATTAAAATCCTGAATGTCGATGTGCGGGAAGAAATATCCAATTTACTTTGAATTAATAAATACATACATTGTATGATGTATAATAATTTAAATCTATAATATAAAAATGAATCGCAAAATGTGTTGGTAAGCGCATAACTCGAGAACGACTCAACCGATTTCGTTAATTCTTTTTTTTTTATAGAAAACGTAAACATGTACCACAGGCGAAGCCAGGGCGGACCGCTAGTTATCACGTATAAATTAACTGACTTTTTCACTTCTATATACTTATATTTTTTTTGATAGTTAGAAGTGCGTTTTATAGAAGCGCTCTAGACTCACAAAAAACTTTACAGATCTGATTAAACACATTCCCATTAAGACCACATTTCTTCAACAAAAAGCTAAAAGTTACTGTCACTAATGACAGGCACACGCAGCCGAGTTAAGCTGAACAATAAAATCCAACAAACTAATTGACCAGCCAAAACGCTTACTGTCAAATTAAATGACTTTATCGTAAATCACATTAGGATTGGGTTTCTTAAACTCGCTGACCATGTAAATGCTTGCTTCGATAAATTTTTTGTGTGTTCAAAGATATTTGAGTGGAGTAGCAGGTAAGTAATAGTGTAAATTAGTAATCAACTATTATCATTTGAATGATCAATAATTTTCTATCCGAAAGTTTCAGCTCAGAAACTACTGCATCGATTCGGCTGGAATTTACTATGAAGGTAGAGCCTGTAATTAAATAACCAACGAAACTTATCTACTTGTCATCCGATTGTATAATATTTTACATATCTACATTTTATACATAGGTACATACAATTTTAACATTTTTCACAGTCGAACATTTATTTGAGTGGTGCGTGGCAATTCGCAGATCTCGCTAAATAAGTTATGATATACGTCTGGTATATATATTTAATCTAACTAATTAACTAGATAATATATCTCGTTTAGAAGATTAAAAGAAAAAGATTAAAGCATTATTTTAAAATTGTTAATGTCCATACTTAAAACCCTTATTTAGCGATAGTTGAAGTAAAGATAATGAAACAATTCCAAAATAACACTACTTCTTTATTACACTTGCATCTCGTACTTAAAATACCGCGGGAAAAAATACAATTTAATAACGATGTTATCTTCTGGAAAAGAATTAAGCTTACAAAAAGGACAAAATCACTGAATGAGTAGCGGTGTTTTTGCGGTCACAGGGCTGCGGTAATATTTATTACTTTGAAGTTTCTTATTGCTTGGAAATATTTTGTGTACTAATTTGTTTTTTGATAGATGAATGGTAAATTATTACTTTTATATGAATTGATGATTCAAAAGCGCTTCTAAACGAATGAGTTTGAAGATTGGAATGTCCTGCTTTATGGTCCTGCTACTGACACTTATTATAAGTCTCATGTATGAATTTTGTCAAGAGAATATAATATTTCTACACTTTGCCAAAGCTTATAGCAATATTAGACATATACAGTAGGTACTAGCTGCGCTCCGCGGTTTCACCCGCGTGGCTCCACTCCTGTTGGTCTTAGCGTGGTGATATCACTACATAGTATAAAACAAAGTCGCTTTCTCTGTCCCTATGTCCCTTTGTACGCTTAAATCTTTGAAACTACGCAACGGATTTTGATGCGGTTTTTTTTTAAGGCCGTGTACGCGGTCCGTGCGCTGTTTGGCTCAAATATGTGATTTTTCAAACCAGATTGTCCATCAACCACTTATCTTACAAACATATGAATTACTAATAATTTTAGGAAATTTTATTATCTATGTAGTTAGTTAAGAGTTTTTTTCAATTAATATAGTATTTGTGAATACCATCAAGATAACTGAGCCGATGATTACTTGATTTCACTTTTAGTGTCAATTTCGAAGCTAAAAATATCTGAAATTGCTGACAGATCTAACACACAATTTTTTTTTAACTAACTGCAAAAATCCTTATTAAAATAGTTAGTTAAAAGATTTTTTTATTTTGGACTCCTAACTTACGAAATTAAAATCCGAACAATGTGAATTTTTTTAGAAATTATAGTCGACAAAATGATTATTTTCACCAAGATATTTGACTTAATTGAATATAATTTATACATATTGCAATAAAAGAATGTCTTACTTATAAGATAAAATTTAAAAAATCAACTAAGGTACCTCTATTATTTTTCTACAATTTTTTTTAAAGTACTATAAAACACTGCGCGCGACCCGATTCAAATCAGTCGGCAGCGAGCCTTTCCAGAGAGAGGACATGTTGCTCGGCGCTCTCCTGTGGACCTATGCTGTTCATAGTAAAAGGATAGCGCAAGCCGCGATCTATCGTAATAGATCGCGGAGATTTTGACTTGCGTTAAATTGAATAAGCCCTCTTAATAGATAGAGTGATTCAAGAGGAAGGTTTATATGTATAATAACATTAACATCCATTAAATAGTGGAGAAGTACTGTTATTTTTGAGGTTTCTAATGTGATATCGTAAATATAATTACATTTTTTTCCGCTTACATTGCAAACGCAGGCTGAACCCTACGAGTTTTATCAAAATAATGTACTAAGTATTGTACACATTGAAAAGGTCTACAGAAAAGTCCGTGATGGTATATGTCTATCTCTTATGGATAACCCACAATAACTTTTTTTTGTCATTTACTTTTTACGACAAATAATGGCTAATTTTCGAAGCGATTTTAACCAATACAGCATTAATCCTTAACCAATTAAATACCTTGAATACATTGTTCATTTAATGTAGATCTATATGGCCCTTTACACCGTATGATTTAAGTGAATATTTTCGAAGATATTACAGATTAAAAAATTGCGGGACGTAGCGTTTGCGGCGGTACCGGCCGGCCGCCATTGCACCCGTGCGAAGCCGGGGCGGGTTGCTAGTATAGCTATATAGCCTTCCTCGATGAATGGGCTATCTAACACCGAAATAATTTTTCAAATCGGACCAGTACCTAGTTCCTGAGATTAGTGCGTTCAAACAAACAAACAAACAAACTCTTCAGCTTTATAATATTACATAGTATAGATTACATAATATTATAGAGTATTATTATTCGAAAAAAAATTTTAAGAGCAGTTTGAGAAAGCTTTCATTCTTATTGTTTGTGTGAGTTCGAATGGAGAAGCTTTTATTTGTAATATTTTGTGCGTACGTAATGTACGTAGCTCAAAAACCATTCAAAAACTTATGCACTGATTTCGAACATTTTCTTTAGTTGAGTATAAACCTGATCTATGTAGATTTGTAGGCTACTATTTGTATATACTAGATCAATATTAAATAACTCAACAGCCCTAGGTCGAAATAATCCGTAACGTCGCGTCCAACGGTCGGACAGGCGTAATGAGAGGTCCATTACATTCGTTTTGCGGTACGACCACCCGGCTGATGTCTTAGTTGTGTATTTTATTAGTAAAATTCTGTGGGAAATTAAAGAAAATTTTATTCGAGTTTGAAAACACTAGAATGGATTCAATGGCATTGTGATATAAAGTATTTTTTGGATTTGCACGTAGCTCGTTGAAATATCCTAAGTTGATAACTTGAAAAGATAATGATTTAAATCGGTCCTGAGGTTTAACTTGAGTTTAAACAAACAAACTCTTCAGCTTTACCATCGAGATGGATATGGGATCAATTTCACAGTATGTCTATCAAGTGAATAACTAAATAATTTTTCACTTTTTCGCCTTTTCCACATTGAAGTTTTAGATGTTCTTACTGCTTGCCTAGTTCTAATGTTCTAAATAAAAAAAAAAATCTTAACGATTTAAAATAATGGGTGAAATAATTCAATATATGACATGTAGTACACGCAAGAAAAGTCGGGGGCAGTAGATCCAAAACATGTTGAAATTAAACATTCATTATACAATCAATCTCATAGATTTAATAACACCCCAAAATACTAATACATCATGGTACCAAACTAATTACTTCCTGACTATGTTTAGAGGATAATAAACTATGTCCATTTCAATTTCATATTTCATTAATAGTGCGTTTTTTCATTGTTACACGAGATACGATAAAATGGTTTCATTAATGTTAAGCTTTTTCTTCTGAGAGAAACTGATAATACCTACTGATGAAATGACTCAAGGAAAATTTAAAAATAGTTCAAGAACGCGGCTACTGATATTATGTGATAGTTCATTTTAGACGTTTTCCTATCAAAATTAATTAAAATAGGCCGTCTCATTTTGCGTGATAGTGTAATCCATATTTTTCGTCACTGTA
Source organism: Colias nastes (assembly GCA_907164665.1). NCBI lineage: Eukaryota > Metazoa > Arthropoda > Insecta > Lepidoptera > Pieridae > Colias > Colias nastes. The sequence continues at coordinate 9,710 of CAJQZM010034920.1, forward strand.
AATAAAGGTAATAGTTCCTACTCATAAAAAATTCATTGGATTACTATCTAATATGATATTTTGGATAATGCATTTTAATTTAATTTTATATTCTAGAATTAAAGTTAAGGTATACCACCATTATTTTCAAATTATACACAAGAATAATATTACCGTAAGACAATGAGAACGTGGCGTTAACACATTCATCAATCAGAACAAGCCACTACGTTCCTTTGTAGTTTTTATGAGATTTCATTAACATATTTGTATATTAATTTCTCATGTACCTATTACTTTCTTTCTCTCTGTATATGATGCCTCTACTACTATAACTTATAAGTATAGAGGTATGCTTTCCAATAAAGCTTTTCAATATTAGTCTTGCATTTTAATAAAAGCTCGCCCGCGAAGTAACGAAAATATAACCTAACTTTTAAATATAGCTATCTAGAGATTGTAGACTATATACTTATATGTGTATACCTACAATCTACGCTTTTTACTGTGCCTAACAAACATAAAAAATACAACATCAGTAAGACAAGTCTCAGTATGATTACAAAGTTGTACCAATATTTCAAAAGATAAAATCTCAATGTCTAGTACAAAATCACCAATAACAGTTGTTTATCTTTCATACAGCAGTTTAAATGAAGCCAAGAAAATATAACCAGTATTAAACCTACAGTCTTATAAAATACGTTTTCATAACACTCATAAATATCGTAAGATTTCATATAAATTTTTCATATGTAGTTATAAATTCTTGAAGGTAACGTAAAATATTGCTTATGTTTTTTCAATTATCTTAAAGTTTTTATAAGCGCCAGCTAGACGATAACTCGATTTAGCCTTGTTACCTTTATGTGGGAAAATACTTTTTTTTTTAATATATTGTGCCATAGAATTATTTTATGCAAGGTTGAAAAAAGTTTAATATTGTAGGTATTAGGAATCAAGTGTGAGAATTTTGCCTCCAAAAAATGACATTTACTCAAAAGAAGTAATAACTTCCTCTATGGGTACTAAAAATATGACTTATTTTTTAGCCAGTTAAGTTTGTTTTATGAATAATGAAATGAAATATCTGCTCAACACCTGCTCACCACCACAGTATTGTTTCTAACTGGAACTTACCTGAAACAAAGAATTAGAAATTAATTTTTCATACAGATTTAATAATGTATGAAACAATAAAATAATAATACGTTCTGAATATGTGAGACTTTTCACAGAACGTTGTTTTGCACGCATTATTTGTAGACAAGTTCCAATTTTTTATCCTAGGTTGAATAAACATAAAAATATAAATCGTATAGGTACGTATTCTCTTTATTTTTTTTTTACAATATCCTGCAGATCTGTACCAACAATAACATTCAGAATATAAGAAAGTATGTAAACATAATTATAACTACAGATGGGAGATTACAAAATGATTACTACGTAAATATAACTGTCATTGTTAAATTACAATTATTACACACATTATACCCATCACACTCTCCACACAATAAAATTAATATTTTCATTACGCGAATGACAATAAAGATTTCCAATAAAAATGTAAGACAGACAAGAATCTCATTACTAAAACATATAAAAGATATAAACAATAATTAAATACACGAGTTTACACAAAATCTTTAATATATTAAAGTACATAATTCTAGAACTTGATAGAACAATGCGATAAAAGATCAGCAAGTTACATAGAACTTGTATCCATTTTGTTTTAACTCAAACTACACTATAAAACAAAGTTATTTCTGGAACAGAGGTAATTCTAGTGAGTAGAGCCATTTACTAAAATATTATAGATCAAGTATTTCTTCTGTAACATCAATATTAGTATATAAAAATATGAGTACTTAGGACTAATTCGTTGCTTTGTTATTGAGTAGCGATGGAAAATATTTGAAGTTTTTGTACAAAAATGTTTAATTCGTATAATAATAAAAACCTTATTGATAAATCTATATGTATTCGGTAGTCAAATTACCTACATATCATTTTATAAAGAGGAAATCCCAGCTTTATCATAATTTTGTCTTTAAATAATCTCCTAAATTGAAGGCAGTATAAATTGAGAGGAATTATAAATGAAAAATGAATAAATCAATACAGATCCTCTTATTTATGCAGCTATTATTAATCATTATTAACTACATAAGTATTTACCGATGGCAAAAGTGAACAAGTAATCTAAGAATTATTCCGATTCAAAAGCACGAAAGAAGTTTATAAGAGTATAGTTGAATAATTACTTATTAAATAATAGAGTTTGAGTTTGAGTTGGAGTTTATAAGCGTTAAAAAGCCGCTTCCTCCCTTGCTATGGGACAAATACTAAAATGTGGCAAATGAAATAACGTAAGCCGGTTCCAAACAATTATTATTGAAATAACAAGATGTTATCTGCTAACTGGAAACTTATACCGTTGTTTTTAAATGGACCGGCTTGTTTCTTTGTAAATATTGCTATTTTTTGCAAGTACATAAGAACCAATAGGTAGCTAACCAATTGGTTAGAGAACCTTCTAAGTTCACTTTTATATCTTTAAAACTTTATTATTATGGTTGAGGTTTATTAATAGTAGTTGGGTAATTTCTTTTATGTTACAGGAAAGCATAAGATGTGTGTTAGATAGTAATTGTTACTACGTACGTACGTACGTACGTATTATGTACTACGACACAAGTACCTGTAACTATTAAGTTATCTGTTGTAATGGATCACAGAACAGGTAAAGTAAAGGATAGACGTTTGTTGAACTAATATTTTTAGTTTTCTGGTAATAATATAGCCTGTATGATTTACTAGATCAGTATTATCACAGATAATATAATGCTATAGGCAGTACGATCAAATCAAATTGAACTGAAAAATACGCTGTTGCTTGTGTTTTAGCAAACTAAATAAAGGATAAATCTATTAATCCATTAAGCAGAAATATGAATGTTTTTAATTAAGATAAATTATACTTTGCCTACCCCAAAATAAAATAAAGGTGAATTCTTTAGACAAAAAGATATAGGTACCTTCAATTTCCTTAAGACAAACAGATTAAGAGAATAGATCGCATTGTTAAGTAGGTGTTCAAAGTCCGTCTTATGTGCACAGTAAACACCTACTAATAGAGGGAGCTAGTTTTTGTGTCAATTATTAATCATAAATCATTTTATCCAAATCTTATAGGATGCTTGCTTTTTGCCCAGGCACGTAGTCAAAGGAAAAACCCACATAGTTAAGTTCCTGTTGGGTTTCCTGGATGTAACCTATCCTATGTTCTTTTACAGGTCTCAAGCCATCTTTATACCAAATTAAACATTTATATTCAAACAAGGATGATAGTAACACGAGGTCGCTTCTTGAGCTGATTTTCACAGCCTATTTTTTGTCATATTACATGTAATGCCTACAATAGTGTTAAAATAAATATTTAGATATTTCGATCACAACAGTAGCTGTATAATCCCAAATCGGTTGTCGCGGAAGCGTATCGGTCACGGCGCGTGCGCAGGGTCATGTGATCCGATCGCTTTGTGATTCACACCGACATTCATTAAAGTATTGGTGTAACTTCACATATGCATGTGTGGACAACCTTTAGTATACTGTATACTGTGAATTGTCTCATGTAGCATAGATAGCTAGAGGCAGAAAAAGGAATATAGTTTACTAGCTGCGCACCGCGGATTCACCCGCGTGGCTCCGTTCCTGTTGGTCTTAGTGTGATGATATAGTGCTTATAGCCTTCCTATCTAACACCGAAATAATTTTTCAAATCGACCAGTAGTTCCTGATATTAGCGCGTTCAAACAAACAAACAAACTCTTCAGCTTTATAATATTAGTATAGATTGGATTCACTTTAGTTCCATCAGGTTTTTCACCTTGCTTTTTCACCAATAATGTGCGAGGATGTGTAG
>CAJQZM010034920.1:18622-62797 GCA_907164665.1 Colias nastes
CTTCCTAAAACCGGACTGCTTATCAGGTAACACAGAGTTATCTTCCAGGAAACGCATTAGTTGTTTGTGAGCTATTTTTTCGAGGATCTTGGATGGGCAAGGAAGAATGCTAATCGGTCGTAGGTCCGCGTAATTTAATGGATTTTCTTTTTTCGGCAAAGGTCGTACCAGCGCATGTCGCCACAGGTCAGGAAAGGAATTTGTTTGAAACGAGGTGTTGATTATATGTGTTAGTATGGGCAGTGCATGAGATAAGGTAAGAAGCAACATATCTAGAGAAACATCATCCACACCAACAGCATGCGATTTTATTTCATTTATGACTTTTAGTACAATTTTGTCATCAACTGGCTCAAATTTAAAGACTGAAGTGCTATGACGATGAAATTCAAAGTATGTTATTGAAGATAGAGGTACTTGATTAGTAGAAGGAAGGCTAAGAAAATGGGAATTTATATTATTGGGATCATTTAGGTGAGGAGGTAAAACATTATCTTGATTAGACTGGGACTGTATATGATCTTTTATGTGTTTCCACATTTTTACCGGATTGCTTCTATTGCTATTAACATATTTACTAAAATATGCCTGCTTTTCTCTATCAAGTGCTCCTATTACATATTGTTTAAGTTCTTTATACATTACAAGATAATGTAGCCTGGGTTCGCTCCAGGTTTAACCTGTTCATGCTTAAACTAATAAGAAGGTAATAATGAATACAAAATAAGTAAAAGACACGAGGTATACTTCACATTCACACAGGTGCGTTAATTTAAATATCACAGATAATAATAATCTGTTAGATAGGATTTAAACTGATTTAAATATTAATTCGTTTCTCGTTAAGATTAAAAACTACTATTTGATCTTTGCCCAGTGGTTAATAAACAACATATCACATAATTTTTCCCATAATATTATCTGATAAAAGTTTGAACATACGATTATTTGTTGATACAACAACACCTTTACTAATTTAAACTAAAAGATCTTATGTAAAGCAAAGATGTTTTGTTTATTTCTCATAGTTAAACTAAAAAACTACTTAACCGATTTTGAAAAATTTTCCACCAGAAGAAAGCTACATTATTCCTGATAAAGGCTTTATTTTATTTTATTTCAACTCAAGCGGATCTAAGGAGTGGCTCCTTTATAAAACCTCTAAATAGAAATAACGACACATGGTGCACTATGAATGTTAATGCGATTTATCAAGGGAAAACCGTATGAAATCTTTTTGTTAGTTTATGTAATGAATCTGTTATGGTCAAGTAATAAATATAGACATTTTATACAATGACTAGTGCCCCAGGGTATATGTAACAAAGGAACAAGGCCACGCTCTATGTATATTTTATTCGGCTCTACATAGCTTTTTACGCTCCTAATTATTTTTTATCTTGTTTCTACTAATATTATTTATAAACGTTAAAATTTGTAAGTATGCATCATTTATTACCCTTTCACACAAAAAAGCTAGCCTACTTTTCAATATAATACCACGTGCAAAAAATCTGACAAGTTCTGGAAAAATGTGGAATTTATAAAAACGCGGGAATTATCAAAAATGCCCATACATTACTTGGTCCATGACACATATATTATATACAATTACATCACGCATGCGTAGTAGTGAATAGCAAGCTTTTATTAACACAAAAACTTGTTGTATCGTACATGGTATGTATTAATGTGGTATTAACCAAGTATTAACTAATATGACGATGTGCAGGCATCGGCTAGCCTTCGAATATTTTGTTTTATGTGTTTTGTAACTACAAATTGGTAAATTGATACTAGTGTGTGTAATTGTAAAATTTATTTTTAGGTTTTGAGCTAGTTATCGACTTTAATAATTGAACCTTTAATGAACTAAATAACTTCTACAGCAATGTAGGCATGTATTTAATTAAAATATTAGGACAACGTGGTAAGAGCTATATAGGAAATGAATGGTATATCTCCCTTACACTTAAAATCTCAAGAAAAGAAGTGTTATTTTTTGCATAGAAAGTTTTATAAAGATAACATAATACTATTATAGTAAACAGTAGGTAGTATTAGGGATGTTTTAGCAATGATAGACCTACTAACATTTGATTTTTCAATATAATTTCAGGTTACGTTAAAAAATGATAATTTATTTTCGACCCTTTTGTTAAAATGATACCCATATAAGTAAATCCAAAAACAAGTCCAATCAAAAGAGAATACTCTAGTTTTTACATCAATGTGTTTAATTTTTATCTAAGAATTTAAATTAGAAATTAGCAACACCACCCAGTGAGCGCCCTTATAGGGATACTTATATAACTTACGCCTTAGCGCGTAATGAGCTACATGCCGCCAATTATCTGTATTTATTAGACTATACTAGCTAGTTGACCTGGCTTCGCACGTGTTCTATTAATCTGTATATAACCTTCTACTACCTATTCCAATCTATATTGGAATAGGTAGTAGAAGTCGTAGTCCCGTCTATACGGGATTAACAAAGTTTTTACGATCACGTACTTTCAAGTTCTTTGAAACTACCTACATACTACATTTTTGTTGCAATATAGTAATATAATTTTGAAAAGCAAATAAATTGATTTTGCATTGAAAATAATTGTATTTTTGCTAGTTAATCCATACTAATATTATAAATGCGAAAGTAACTCTGTCTGTCTGTCTGTTACTCAATCACACCTAAACTACTGAACCAATTTGCATGAAATTTGGTATGGAGATATTTTGATACCTGAGTAAGTAAAGTTGTAAGGACATAATCTACTTTTTATTGCGAAGTATGTACCACGGGCGAAGCCGGGGCGGACCGCAAGTAAGTATATATATCACTATCTTAAATATTATAATACCATAATATGCAGATATCATAATAAATATCATTTTGATTATAGACATCAACTTTATGTAAACATCAATATCAAAATTCCTCAATTTCTGTTCAGCATAACATAACTAACATACAGTTATTCATACACATATGTACATTATATTTATAAGCATGTAACTATATTATCACAGTACACAATACACACTCCATACAAAGTAAACAGAAGCTTTTTAAAAGCAATATCCGAATTCTCTTAACCCACCTGCAGTAACCTTCGAGAGATAGACAAACATGCAAACATAACATACCACTGTGAAATTCAACACAACCATCTCTCTCTAACATATGGCATTTATATAAGTGCGAAAGGGAGAAAAACGGAGGTAAGTGTGAAACCGCTTAGTCTAAAAATGTTGTCGTAGAATTTAAGTGGATTGGTTTTTTACCTTTTGATTGACAATTTTAAAGTAGGTTTTTACTTTTTACTGTATATACTGTGTATTTATAGACTATAAATAGAGTAGGTACCTTTAAAATCAAGAAAATAGGCTTCCAGTAAAAATAAATATACATGGTATTTCCGCATTTCTGAATTGATTGATTTTTTTGTTTTTCCGTTCATAATAAGTCGGTATCTACTAAGCTAAAAGTAATTTATAGAATCGTTTCTTACATAAATGATTTGATAATAATTATATTTTTCATGTCTCATCATTATTAAAAAAGATTGAGAGATTTTTTAACCCCTTTTTTCATTATTAAAAACCAATTATATCGCATAATTATAACGACATTACAATAATTCATTGAATTATGCAAGAACATAATATATTACATGCAGCCATCATTTATTCATTCATTCAATTAGAGAAATTGTCATTAGCCTCGCAATTTGTATCCTTCGCTCGACGTTATCGTGTCTTTGATGTCGATAGTGTTGCGCTTTTATCGATAAAATATACAAATTGCGTATGCTAAAGCTAAGGTCGGCAAAAGTATTTTTATGTTTGTTTGTAGTCGTTATGCTTTCACACCTAATTAGCATTACGGATTGTGAAATAAATTGCTTTCAATAAAAACTTGTATCTTGCATTCTTTTATTTTACTATTTTCAACTGGGTTAACATTTTTGGTCAATCGATTATTTCGATTTGAAATCTTTGAAAACAGGTCATTAAAAATTAGTCAGTATGAAAGCTCTTTAATTAAAAATTATACCTAAGTATTTTTATTTTACGTTAATTTACCAACATATTTAAAAATTTAACATTTAAGAGGTTTGTTAAAAAACTTCTTACAATACCTGTAGGTACTAACAAATATCCAGAAACAATTTTAAAGCTTTACAAGTACACTGATGACATTCCTCATAAAATTTCTCCCTACTTAATCTCCGTATATCGATAATCGATAAACATCGATACCAGAACATCACTAGCCTGCGCCTGCGCATCATAATTTACATCCATCCAATTTATAGCCCCCGCGCACGCACCGAATCGACTTGTTTATTATCTATAGCACAGTGTGTGCATTCCGTTGTAATAACCAATTTTGAGCTTTCATACATAATTAACAATTAACTCCTGTTACACACGATATACAGGGTGTCCCACTATTGGTATACTAAGCGCGAAGGGACTTGTAGTTTTGCATACACTGATCACGTAAAAAATACTTAAATAACAAAATTACGTCAAAAATTTTTTTGCTAAATTTTTCCTGAAAATCTATGTTTTCTTCTCTAGCTTCGCGCAGCCGGCATATACTACTTCGCTAATGTGAGCATTTTGTCTATGAAAACATAATCTTAAACGATAGCTCACGTGCGGGTGGCAAAGTTGGGCGGGTTGCTTGTTATGGGTGTACACATAGAGTTTTAAGAATTCATCTATTAGAAAAAAAAATGCGTCTGGAATTTTATAAGTATTTTTTGCGAACTCAGCGTATGCAAAACTATAACCTCCTTTGAGCTTAGTATACCAACAGTGGGACACCCTGTATAAATAAATAAATAAATATTTCAGGACAATTTTCACACACGGCACAATCTGATCCCATACTAAGCTTTCGCTTGTGTTATGGAAACCAGATGGCTGATAAACATACATATATATAATTTTTAAATAAATACTTATATAGATAATTAACACCCAGACACAGAGCAAACATCTATGTTCATCACACAAATATTTGCCCCGGGTGGGAATCGAACCCACGACCTCTGGCTTGGAAGGCTCAAGGCAGGGCCACTACTTTATTTTGCGTAGAAGTAAAAAGCTGTGGTAAAAGCTTAAAAATTATAATCCCGTAAGTTTGCATGATTGTCATGCAAATGATCGAACCTGATATGTTCAGATTTTGTATGCAGAATGCAGATAGATAACTTGCTGTAGCTTATAGAGAATTTAATCTTACTTGTTCATAATATAAAATTAAAAGCTTTTTCAATGTTAATAGTGAATTTCTCCCAAATTATTATTATGAGATAGAGTTCAATAAAAGCTAAACTCATACTTATTTAGCAACTTTTATCAAATGTTAGGTTCGAAATATATTGTTCTACACAAGTCAATTTAACTCTTATATTATTCGTGCTTTTTATATCGTCCATTAATTAAATTTCCTTTGTGATAAATGACAAGCGGAATCACGGTGCATACCATGTGCAGGAAGGATGAAAGGAAGCCCTATCGACTCACCCGGTTACGCATATACTTTTATTTTGTATATTTTAAATCTAGATATTTCAATTCTTCAAACAAAATTTTACTGAAAATGAAATTCTGTTAAGTCACTATTTTAACTGATATAATATTAGGACTGGTATTTAGTTCTTGAATAAAATACCATCAGATAACTATTGAAATGTTAAAATTTAAAAACATGTTAGTACGTTATTTATACTTATATTTATAACATATATTTTAATATTTAAATGAGGATAAAGCTTATCAATATAGAATTTTGATATCGAATATGTTTAATTTAAAAAACATAACCTAATTAAATATAAATAAATGTAGTTTCCATTACCGATTGCACATATTTATTACGAATTAATAGTCGATAGGATGATAAAAAATATTAGGTCGAGACTTGGAGAGATATGTGCATTCTACCGTTTTATTTAGCAACATGCAAATTAATTTAATTACAGTAATTAATAAAAAGTGGAACGCAAAGTATCAGATTGCAAAATATCTTCAGTTAATCAATGCATATTTTTTTGGGAAAGCGAAAATCGATTTCATTACAAATTACTATATTTTATATAGTAACAGTTAAAGTATACAACTTTTACTTTTAAACTCAAACCATAATTATTTAGCAATCTGTGCTCAACTCAGACATTTATTTATTCAATTAGGCATCTTCTAGAAGCACCTTCAGAAGGACAGGAAACAACTACTCCAACTTATATGGAAAACCAAAAAGTTGGTAAATATCTGATTATTTTTATCTCTAGAATATTTAATTGGTATAAGTAATCATGCTCTGAAAACGATCCTGTTTATCAAATCCTGTTTAAGATACAGTTCGGTCCAGATCGCCTGTAATCGATACGATTTTCATAATATTGCAATTAAAATTTCAAAACAGTCGCAGTAGGTTATTAATGTGGATATGTAAATGCCAATCTTGAACGTAGTGCGTGCAATTTGTATATTAATTGCTAATTTACGCCCGCGGCTGCGTTTACTTTTAAGAAGATATATGTTGGTCACGTCTGCGCCAATTTGCTGAGCTATTTCTTATTTTAAGCTCCTTTTTAACTGGATTTTAATATTGGTTCGATGTTCATATTTTACCCAATTATGTTATGTTTAATTTACATATTAAATTATATTTATGAGATGAAGTGTGGCTGAAATAATAAATTTAAGATGTCAAATATTATAGAGCTCTCTGGTATTTTAATGGTTTGTGATAGCATAATTGTTTGTAAAATAGCTACTAGTAAAATATTGTCAGGGCAATACGAAAAAATAATTCTCTCGAGTAAATTAGAGCAGTAAAAAGTCTCGATAGAGATCTAACAAGATTTTGGCTATAACAATACACTTTTATAGGTAGCCATTTTTTTAAAAACGATTATTAGCACGAGTTAGCATAACAAAAAGCTTTTAAATAAATCATTTATTCACAATACACGCATCAATCAAGCCGAGAAAAACCTCTGCACGAAACAGTAGCGACACGATACCATCGTCATGTTCCCGCCAGCGGCCATGTTGTTGTTTTTTTTTTATTCCTATCTGGCAAATGCATCTCTCTGTTATGCCGCGCAAACTGCGCAAAATAAAACTACCACTAATTGAGTTATAAAGCGTCTATGACAGTGTGTTTTTATCAAGTTTTTATAAATACCACAGATAATTATTATAGAAATATGACAGCTGTAAATATTTAGTACATAGTTTAATAATTGCACTATGAAGTTATAAAAAAAATTGGTATTGATATTTTCAATATTTAAAACTGCATTATATAAAGTTCAGTGTCCCAGCGTATGGCACGAGACAGATGCATTATATCATGTACTTATATCCATATATACGATGAATTTTATTGATGTACAAATTATTTTTTAGATCGACCAATGATACAACCTACCTAGAGATAATAATATTGAAATAATACTCACTCATTACAGCACGTCACCATTTGCTGCGTCACCGTCACTAGCGTCGTCGTGGTGGTCGTCAGAGTGTCACCAACGCACTTCTTTCTAGAACATTCATCCAACACTGCATCCTCTTTTAACGGTTGAAGAATTTCCTTCACTTTATTCGGAGCACTTTTAACCGTGGACCGATGAAACCTAAGATTCGCTGTTGTCCTACCATCAGTACATATTTCCGTTTCTTCGGTAACTAACGCACCTTTTTTCGTCCTAGAGACTGTTCTAGACGTTTTCCCTATAACATCGCCGTTTCTATGTATCTGTTCATCTGAATCTATAACTCTATTTGGAGGTAGATTGTGACTATCATCAGTCAGTATTTCTCTAAAATCGTCCAAGTTAATTGGTTTTCTTCTTTGGTCGTTTTGCCACTCGAAGCCGTAGATTGGTTCAGATTCAGCTCCGAACCAATCTTTCCTTTCATCTGGAGCGGGGTTCTGTGTGACGTTGTCTTGGAAGAAATCATCTGTTAATTCAGTTATTTGTGCACCAGGTCGTTTTATGTCTGTATCGTCGAATATACCTTTGTTGGTGTTTACTTTTCGTCTTCCGTACAACTGTCTGTAGTATTTCTCCTGGTCCCCATACATCCAGCACACTTTCCACCATTGCTTGCACATTAAAATGTTCGCCGAGTTTGACGACTTGACATGTCTGGTCGCGGTGGTAGACATTTTTTCCTAGGATTATCACAATTGTGCTAAAACTGGTTACCATTGGAATGTAGCATCGTTAATGTGATATGTATACGACAAATTGATGATCACTAGAGTGTTGAGTATTTATATTGAATAAAAAAAACACTAATCTAATCAATTTTGAATAAATGTATTGGCGATTCATCTTTGATTAATACGAATACATTAAAAATGATTTAGCGTTCGTTTTAAATGTGTGTACTAAATAGTATATAAAAAAATATTGTTTTAAATTGTTCTTATACAGCTGTGAAAGCTATAATGCCGGATTCTTGCATGCAAACAAACAAATTTCTATATTGTAAGTGATTATGTAGATTCTTTTAATATGACCTCATATTTATATGGTTTTGATCACAGATTTGGCATTCTCACCATAATTTCTACCTGCTTTAAAATTTCATCTATAATTTGTCAACTATAACTTTTAGGAAAGTTATACAAAAACTATTATAAATCACGTGAGCTTTGAATGCTATACAATTTAATATATGGTTATGACTTCGAAAGGCTTGAAACTTTTATATCGTTGATTACATACATTAAATATTGTCATAAAATTTAAATTGTGGAAGGTATTTACGGTTTGATAATAAACATAAAATACAGTCTTGTACTCGGTGGAAACTTTTTATATCCAGTCAAATGTTTATAAATACAAAGCTTTAATTTAGTGTTTATTTCTTTTAGAATATAGATTATTTCTTTTAGAATTAGAATTTAGATTGAAACGAATTTTTAATGCTTGTAATATATAATATATAGGGAAGAAGTGTGTCGGATTATTTATGTTTTTAACGATGTATTTATCGGTCATGATGTATTGATATTTAAATAAATAAAATAAATAAATAAATAAATAAACGTTTATTGTCAACATAACACAAATACACCAGAGCATGAAATTTTACACAATATAAACACACACACACATAATATACACACATTAAATTTATCATAAATCAATACTAAATTTTGATATTAATAGAATATTTATTAAACACCTCTTTGATTAGATTTTATATTTTAAAGAATTTGTAAATTGACAGTTCTTATTAAGATTAAGATTTATAATTCTTCTTTTTTTAGATCTGAACGAGTTTAATTCCTTGTATTAGTTGACCAATAAATTATATCATATTTAAGAGTTATATGCCTTTATAATTTGATTTCATATTATTTATTGAGCTATATATTCGTATGAACTATCTATACTAAGGCTCTACTAATAGACAATTCTAATATAATAAAACAAAAATATTTTAATTGTAATTTTACGATTAAATATAAAAACAACTTGATTCCTTTTAAAAATACTTCTCTGTTAAAAGGTAAATCTTAACTAAATAACAAACCATTTTTTAAACAGAGCCAACCCGCCCAAAACTGAATTTTACTGTATTATCTTACACATAGAGTTCTTTCAGAAAATAATTAAGTTAGTAAGTTAGTTAGTTTAGCAAAGAAATGTCATCCATTAGCCTACCATTCTAGAAGCAGGTAATGTCGAGTGCATTAGCACTACAAAAAGTTAAGTATTCACAAAGGGATCTTCCGATCACGTCTTGTCAGACGAACCATTAAAAATCAATTATCGATAAAAAAGAAAAAGGTTTAGTAACCCGCAGGTGGTCACAACCTTAGCCAAAGAGTTTATTCTCTGTGGCTTTCACAGGTCAAATTTGGTTTGAAATATGTACGTAATAAAGTATGGGAATTTAATTTAACTATAAGTGAACGTGGTTTTGGAATGTTAGGATGAAATAATAGTTATAGATAATTTATGAGGATAGAAGATGGAATTTTAACCCCTGGAGTGTCGGGGAGCGGCTAGTTTATACATGTCAATTGAAGTATTCATTTCTTAAGCTATTACTTTCATATAAAAGTATATTCGTTACCAATTAAGATGACTATTTTGTTTTTTTATCCTAGTTACTGTTCAAAACTTTTCTACTGTTTTTATGAGATATATCTCTCATTTCTTATCTTTTTCTTAAGAATTTTTGTGGATATTATAAAATTTTCACCGTAGGAGATATTAAATTAAACACATTTTTGACTAGATTCCATAAAATGAAAGTTTCCATTTGATTTCATGATTTCTACCGCGATCTCTACAATAGACTATTTTATCTTCCTTGTTATTAATTTAATGTCAGATCTCTCGGTTATTCAATCCTTAATTAACCGTTATTTTCAAACCAATCTGGATGACTACAGACTTAAAAACTATTCCTCGAAATAAATTAACTTAGCTAAATATATATTGCTACCACTCAAATATTTCATTTGTCTAAAACCAATTTACATTTCAAAATCAATCCTAAGAATATCTAAATAGAGTACAATTTACAATAAACATTTTTGTAATTTTCATAGCCGGAGGAAAGGACCCAAATTATGGTCGATCAAAACAGGATATTTAATAAAGCGGTTTATTTCCTTGCCTGGAATCTCATCACTCATATTTATAATGACTCAGTTTTTATAGTAAAGTAATATATTTTTTACAATAGGTTTAAAAGAGAGCAAATGATAAAACTGCATTAATAAACAGATATAATGCATTCATTACGTATAATTAGTAAGTTCATATATTATAATTATTTGAAAAACTAGGTCAAAGTTAATTATTTTTGGTAAACAAAACCTGCTTCCTCAGCATAAATGTAATTGTGTATTGTTACCACATTGTAGTTTTTTTTATACAAAAATCCTTTTAGAGCGAAAGATGATATCGTGTAAAAATGATAATTAGTTTCTTAGTACCTACATACTGCCATAGGTACTACATTGATCTTTAGCTCTACCTCTACTTATGCTGTTAAAATTTTAACAAATAAAGATTGCCTCGCGTATTCGTAATCACACATTGACTGTCTTTTTAATGTGGTGTCAATTTTCTTTTCTCTTTTGGCGCACTTTTGACAATCATATTTTTGAATTTTTGTACACTGTTATTGTCATATATTTTAGATAGGTACTATGTCCTTAATGTATTTTTATTATGCTTTATATTGTGTATAATGTGGTGTTACTCAAATACATAAATAAATAAGCCACAGATCACACATATTTTATTGAAAATCTCTGACATCTGTATCAAGTGTCTTGTTGTAGATTATTTCTTAGAATTATTTCACAACAGTGTACCATCCGTCAAGCCTTGCCCCTTGAGAAAAACGCTCTGCCAATGAGCCCATAAATATATCAAACTAAAACAATTTATACGTACTATTTGATATATATAGTATCAGCATAGATATATGTACTGTTTGATATATATAGTACGAGCAAAGATATATGTACTGTTTGATATACATATATAACGTATAAGTACAGTATAAGAACGAGCATAAGCGCGGGCGTAACTCGTCATAGCAAGACGTTTGCCTGCAGGCGTTTCTGTAACTGGTCCATTGCGAAGCATTTCGGAGATTTATCTTATAGTCATGTCTTGTAGGTACATGTAGTATTGGTGTTTGTTTTGATAGTTTCGTAACAAGAGATGTATGTACACATAACGATTGTAATAAAAATGGATTGGTATTTTTTCAATTCAGTGTAGGTATTTTATTACTTACTGATCTTTTAATGTTTCTGATATCTGTAAATTTTATTCAACTGAAAACATTAATAAGCAATTACTACCTGCCATTCGAAGTTCCCTAATTCGCAAAAATGATTTAATTATTATCTCATGTCGTCTTACTACCTACTATATCTTATATTTTATCCATAGTTAAACTGCTTACAGTTTAGATATCCTCAAATAGCATAATACCAATAAAAGCTGAGCATCTCAAGTTATTCTCCACGGGTCATAAACATTACTGACGTTTCTGAGAAAGTCATTTACTCAGTGAGTTTGGCTGGAGGGCACAATTTGCTGAGACGAGGCTCTCAAATTGTGCCACCGTTCGTAATATTATATGTTGCGGAATGTGGTTATGATACTGCTGGTGTTTTTATACTGTGTGATGATATATATATATATATATTAAAACTAGCTTTCCGCCCGCGGCTTCGCCCGCTATGTCTAAAACTTAATAAATGGTATACTAAAATCTTCCTCGAGAATCATTCTATCTATTAAAAAAACCGCATCAAAATCATATCGTAATAATTTAAAAAATGATTGTAAACACAGTACCTACATATGAAGAATGATACTACGAAAGAGTAACCATTTTATTATAATTAAAAAATGTAATGAAAAAACCTTTTAAAATTTACGAGAACTGAGCGAAGTAACGAACAGGGTAAGTATCATTACATGTTGATACTTACCCTGTTCGTTACTTCATACGAATGCGTACATGGCAAAAACGTAAACTTAACATACGTATAAAGCTTTTTATGTACCTACATTTTACTTATTACTTCAGACCTAAGCCGATTTACCGCGTTTATAGGTATCTTGAATAAAGCCTATCCAGATTTATGTCCCATTAGGTAGACTAGTATTACTCAGAATGCATTCATGTTTAAAACTAGATGGAGCAAATTGACATTTGTATGAGAGCAAAGGGTCTTCCGCGGATGCACACGTTTATTAATATTCTGCAAAAAGTATGGAGATTATCTGCCAAGTAAAGCATGAAAGGAAATAGGAGCTGGTAAGTCTTCTCTGGCTACACGACAACATAAGCAACAAAATAACATACAGTGAATGTGCCAATTTTTATAACAAAACTAATATTATCATCTGCTCGTCTTCTACAATGCTCAAATAAGTCCTTAGCGCTTAATCTGCCCATAGAATCTGACACGTTACGTATGTATCATCTAGTTAAAAAAGCTATATAATCTGTGGCACAGATCAGTACAGAAAATAAAGGCCACGACACATTGTTTGTCGAAGCTCTCGCATGAATTGTTTGCTCAAAACCGGTCGAGCTACTGTGAAAATGTTATGTTTGACAAGTGTGGTAGTTAAGGCTTTGGAAGACGTCAGCACAAGGTTATACAGACAATTGGTAGATATTGTTTCTGTTTGTAGAAAGTTAGAGGGGTATAAATATTAAGAAATCGATATTTAATTGGGGACTTAACAACTCTTCTACTATACTAGAAATAAAAATATTAAATATGTGTAAACATGACAAACAATATGTTTTCATATACAAAAAAAATGTTACTTAACAAAAGACACGAAAACCACTTTATACTATACTTTTTATGTCCAATTGGATTTAATACTTAGGTAGATCTAATATCACTGAAAAGTAAAACTTTGGCGCCAATTTCTTTATAAATACAATTACACAACACTTCTATTTCTAGTTAATTGTACATTTATAAATCCAAAACTATGTGGAGATATTTAAATTCCACTGAACACGTAATTAAAGTAAGAGTTTGGAAAGTATCAATCACCCTTAAGAGGCAAAGACAGGGCAATAAGCTCGTCAAATGGTCAGATTTAATTATTGCCTCATAAGTAGGGCGGAGGCTGATTAATGGCCCCGCTTCTCGTTAGACTAGTTTTGTCATTCCGTCTTGATTAGACCAATTCTATTAGGTTTTAAGTATCCTGGTTAATTACTGTTGCTTTTATCTGTGTTTGATTAACTATAGGTTAAAAATGAGTATTTGTGCCGAGCACACGTGTCAGAAGTGAAACTTCTTTGTCAAGATTCAAAGATACCAAAATCGTAGCCTTACTCCATGACGTGACGGAATTGTCATGACGCGACTTTTAAATTTTACTCTGAACGCGCCTAAAGAAGTTCCACTTCAAAAATATTGAAGTTTTATATTTGCTTGCATGAAATCGATACCTCAAAAATATTGTTTATACTGCGGTCAAATTACCTACCATATAAATATTTTTATGTCAATTTGTTGGCGAATTGTGGGGACTTTTAAAAAGCTTTGTAACCACAATTCTGACAAATAAAATGTTCATTTCATTTCATGTCAAGATTACACCAAACTTTGGAAATAAAAAGTTTGAAATTTTATATTATTTTGAATACCTATATGGTACAATTCGTCCCATACTTTATCAGACAGGAAAATAATCTTGGCTGTAATTGTTTCGAGCGAAATCTATCAAGGAAGCAATCAATTACTACTGAATATCTTGATGCATGTAGCGATTGATATTACATTGATTTTAGATACATGCCGACAAACAATAGGGCGGTCTGCTTTTACGGATTTCCGATTAGATAATTCATTTATTCAATAATAGTATCGAGATATACCAGAAGCAAAACCGTTACTTGCTGTATAAGATAGTAATTTCGACTCAGTCATACCAACACACAAATTTTGTATAGTTAAGAAATTTAAGAAATAACCCTACGTTAAAGGAATAATAGTTGATACTTTGATAAAATACAATATATTTTTTATAGTTCTATTGTTTCTCAGGTTAATTTTTAAATGTAAATAGCTTTAAGTATGTAAACTACCTGTATTATAACTATTCTTGTGGATTGGAAATAAACGGGATTTTTATTTTTTATTTTATTTATTGTTTCTCAGGTTAATTAAAACGAATAATATTTGATCGATCTTTTAACGTCTTATATACATACTTAATTTTACACTTTTCATGTTATATGCTAAAACTACACTATCAAGTATCAACTTTTTGCAACAATTGAATAATACATTAAAATATAATTACATATACGGCAAATTTTTTCTCACCTAGGTATGGAACAATAGTAACAACGATATAACCTCGTATCCCGTTAAATAATTACTTGAACTCATAGTTAAAGCCTCCATTCCTTATTGAGAGAGAACAATAACTTATCTATGGTTAATTATTAACTGAGACTATGATCATTGAGTAGTTTGTTTTTGTACCGGTTGGTTTAGGGTTCGTGGAGTGTTTTTCTTGTACACAAACATAAAAAAGCAATTAGAAATACATCATAGATCAACAACATTACCTTCTATATCTCATACACTATCGAATTTTAAAACCTAATAATTTTGCTGTGACGTATTAAACTGTACTACTAATCAATCCCTACTTATATTATAAATGCGAAATTAGCTCTGTCTGTCTGTCTGTCTGTTACGCTTTCCCGCTTAAACCTCTCAACCGATTTTGATGAAATTTGGCACAGACAATCTTTAGACCCTGAGACAGAACATAGGTTACCTTTTATTTTGAAATATGTACCACGGGCGAAGCCGGGGCGGACCGCTAGTTAGAAATAATCTAATACAAACACTGTAATAAAAAATGAATTTATTCTTGGTTATGACATGTAGAGTCAAAAGCTCTACAATTTAAAATTAACTCTAACAATCTTATTTTCTTATCGTTAGATTTACATATTAGATTATAAGTACTATCGGTACCCAAATAAAGTGTTAAACATCTGCAAGCAACTTAATCTCGGTAAACTTAAAAGCAGAACCTTATTTGACAAATATCTAGATACACCAAGTACACTAAATATTAATTATTCGGTGCTCTTATAATCTGTAGCAGTCTTGTATCTGGCGGCCATAATAGCGATCGATAAGTCAGCTGAGACAGTGCCAGTATCGACACAGTAAAATGTTACGAACAGTAGGGCAACTAAGCCTTTTCGATATATTACCTACGCACCATTGAGGCAATAGGGTACTTTGTAAATCTTTCACTTGTTATTACGGGGTAACCTATTTGCCATACGCTGTGGTCGTTGGACGCACACATTTCATGTACTCTTTAAAGAACATTCGCTTCTGAAAATAGCGACGACGCGACTGCTTACAAGTCTCGTCGAAGGGCATGTTTCTACAATTGAGCCGTTAGGAACATTTTGTAATAGTACGTTATTTCCGTTCTGTTCATGTTTATTTACTGTGGCATCGGTGCGCGTGCGCCGATTAAACTCAGGCAATCGTCGGCAGATTGTGAGCAGATACCCAGGTAGGACGCCATTTTCGTTTTGTTTCTTGGTAGCTTATATAATTGTAGGCAATTGGTGACTTGTGAAGTATAGGCCTGTAATAGTTCTTTTTATTTTAGTAATGTTGAAACGACGTTTTGAAGTTTGAAACTCAGTTATGCTACAGTTGCAAATATGTTGATGTTATAAGTTAAATGAATGTTATCTTGATTTGTAACATTATTTACATATTTTAAATTTTGATGGCAATTAGATTTATTGGTAAGCGTCAGAGAGTTTTAAAATTTATCTAAATATTTGAAAATTTGTTGAAAGTTAATTAGCTGAGTTACTGAATTTATTTACCTTTGACCGTCGATGCCTATACATTATTATTGTATTATTAAAAAAATAAAGATGAAGCTTATCTTTAAATTTATATACGTATTTGGCTCGTGTGTATGTTTTTATAACCGTGTTTTTCTGTATATCACATTAAAAGTGTAATTAAAATACAAGAGGTAATAAAAAACACTGACGCAAATTACAACTTTGTGCAGATCTCTACAAAAAATTGGTACTTTATTATTTTTTATGTTTACTTATTCATATAGAGTTCCATAAGATGTAGGTATTTTAAGGATATTTTTGTGCATATTTATGTATTGTTCAAAAGAATAAGAATGTAGAGTCACAGGTTACTGTTTCATTTTCTTTTTGTATTGATTGTTTTGTTAACATTTGACATTAAACCCTACATATTTTTTATTCGCCCGTCAATTTTATTGTTTTTCATGTAACCGAATGAAAAACAAGCCTCTGATCGAAGGTTGTATCAGAGTCTGTTATTTGATAACATCGACACTCGCTATATTTTAATACGTATCTCTTTGCACAATCTCTATCATACAGTACGTACAGAGTTTAAACAACAAAGATGAACCGCCAACGAATATCATAATCAGAGAACAGCAGGTGTAGAGAAATGGCCACACAACGACGCGACTTTCCAATTTATTCACCTATTCAATTCCCACGTGTTTCCATTAAAACACTGCAATCCTTTGTTGCGTTCACTTTCTCAAAAAAACACTATGACACTTAGACATTACGATGGCATTGTTTCACAAACGATTACAAGCGCAAACACAACTATTTGCTGCGCGGACGCATGCTCAACTGAAGAGTATGGCTAGCCAACCGCGAAAGACCGGCGAGCGGGATATACTATTACTAACAGACGCGTGCAAGCGAGACACACGATATCATCCTTTGACAGTAGCTATTCAAATTTTTGTTTTATTACACATGTCTGTTGTGGCTCGTAAATTATTTGCGCTTTAATTAGACAAGTGAAAGGTTGAAACAAATCAAGCTGTCAACGAATATGCTTTATAGAGACTTAGATATTGTCGTTTATGGTTAATTGGGGCCATCTTGGATGTTAATCAAATTATTTGCGTATGGTGCTTGTTGATTTATTTGTTTCTATGTTCAACAATGTTTCTTTAATTATGTTGTGATGTAGAGATTAGAAAAATGCTTTGTATATATATTTTTTTTCCTACGAAAAGTTATAGAGAGGTGTCTCTATAAATTATATTATATAGAGCCTTTTGAGGGGCTTCATTTGATTATTTATAATATAGAGTTTGTACTAACATATTCATCTCAAGTAGGTATATTTTGTTTAATTGACTAGCACATAGAGCTTCATTGAGTTTGCCATTTATTGGAAAAAGGGTTACAACTCGCACCCCACTTAGCTTTCCGAGCATTAGTTTTGATTTTTTTGTGCGAAGCTTATTAAGTATAATCATGAACGAAGTTATAGGTCAGATAAGATCAATACCTTAGAAAAACATAATATATAGAATCTATAAATAAAAACGATGGTTAGACTGGGATTTTTTGACCTTATAGCTGACTCCTAGCAGTATTATGATTTAATTTATTAAAATTTTCAATAGAACTATCTCTACATTGTTGTTGATAATGCGTATATTATTCCGTTAATGTATATTTACGTTATACGTTACTTACGTTATATGTAGATTTGTACGTGCCATCCTTTGAATTGGAGTGGGAATATAGAGAGTCGAGTATATATAGAACAAAAATATAATATATTTTTACATAACTCAAAGCATGGTAGGTCACTTTATTTTAAATTTCAACAAATCCTTTTACAGGAAGGAATCCTAGGAACACATTATATATCCAGAATATAAAAGTAAGATGCAAAATTTTATTAGTGAGAAGTTGCCACTCCTCTGAAGGAGAGACAGTCCAATAATTTATGTCGGTATTTCCATATCAAGTTCATTAATTACGAATTTAATGCTATTTATCATAAATAGAAAGCCGCCTTACTTTCCCGATTACTTGATAACATGAAAATTATAATTAATTATTTACTAGTAATTTATTTAGGGGGTTTTAACATGAATCAATTAAACGCAGCGATTGCTCTTAATATATTCTGGTACTATTAACGCGGGCGTTCGCGGAATTCAGCTCGTTCAGGAAAATAAAAGATTACAAAAATTGTGAAATAATATAGAAACAAAAGCGATAGCTTTTTATTCAGTTTTGAAAAATAAATCCTAATCCATCGTATTCCTATTTTTGTAACTTTATGACCCCAAATGTGGGTTATGTTTTCCTGTTTCAGTCAAAGTTATTATAAACAGCGTCGTGAATGAAACACCTAAATTAGAAAACCACGACTTTTACAACTAATGAATCCGATCGGAATTCTTCTAATTTCAACCTAATTTTATGACTCTCGTAAACTTATGTGTAACATTTTAGAAGATGGCGCTTTATCAATCAATTAAAAAGTATAAGTAAACATTCAATTTTCTATTACAGTTTATATAGATTGTGAGGCTGTATTTTTAATTTATCTTTTACTAGCTTTCCGCCCACAACTTCGCCCGCTTTGTCTAAAACCTAATAAATTATATACTAAAACCTTGCTCTTGAATCACTTTACCTATTAAAAAAAACCGCATCAAAATTCGTTGCGTAGTTTTAATGATTTAAGCATACAAAGGGACATAGGGACATAAGGACAGAGAAAGCGACTTTGTTTTATACTATGTAGTGATGATAAAAACGCGTGTGTATGTCATGTTATCGCCATACCTAATTCTGTTGCTTGTTTTACTACCTTAAACTTTAGAAGTATGAAACTACATACAAAAAATTGATACATCTGAAGATCTTCAATTTTACCACCAACTTGTCACATTGCAAAGTTTAGAGCAAAACAGGCTCAGTAATTACCGCGGATGCACGTATCATTTGCTACTAGTCGTTATTGCTTCACGTGATTATTTGCGACATATCCTAATGCTTTCCTCTAGACATGAGATTAAGGTTTATTTACAAGGAAAACTGGGAAAATATAGCTTTGTAATGGGTTCATAGATTTGTAGAGTGGTTAGTCATATTGAAGATTTTAACGTATTATCTACAATAAAAAAAAAATAACACCGTCTGAGAAAATTTGAAATAAATTCGTTTCGATATTTCGTGTTGTTTTATGCCAAATTAAAATATATTCATTTCATGCATGTAATAAGTAAGAAAACTACATGACTTTAAGTCGAAAAAATCTAGCTTAACGTTTGATTTTTTCATACTCCGTAGCAGCTTTTCAATTATTTTCATCTCCATACATCTATAATAAACATAATAATACGCTCGATCCGATAATAATGCGAGATAATCCGACACTATCCTACCATCGGTTGTTTCATATAATTCCATTACTCGATATAGATTGAAAAGCAATAATAAATATAATAATTCGATCGTGAGTCGGAGCAGGCACGTCCGGGGCATCTTAGCAGCCGCCATTCCACGCGTGCCAACATGTACCTGAGATTTGAATTATATACCATACTAGCTGGACCATCCAACTTCGTCTGCAAAAGGGTATTCTTTAATTTTTTTTTATTTGTTCACATCTATACTAATATTATAAAGCTGAAGAGTTTGTTTGTTTGTTTAAACGCGCTAATCTCGGGAACTACTGCTCCGATTTGAAAAATTCTTTCGGTGTTAGATAGCCCATTTATTGAGGAAGGCTATAGGCTATATATCATCACTCTAAGATCAACAGCAGCGGAGCCATGCGGGTAAAACCCCGGAGCACAGCTGCTAGTTAGGTATAAATGTAGTATACGCAGCTCTACGCTTAATATCTAAAGAAAATCTTGTCAAATTATTAACATTAATTTTTCCTATCATCGCAACATTTATCATTGATGCTTTGCTCATTGTGTTCAACCCGTGATGTTAAATAAGTATGATTATTGATGACATCCTTAAAAATAAAATTATTTACATTAGGTATATAAAATGGCATTTTGTCTTGTAGGTATTTTACCGAAAGCCTTTAATTACATAATATCTATTTTTACGACAGGTTCTCTTATGCAAATACTTACATTGCTAACGGAATACCTATACATACATAGGTTTAAAATTACATATAGGAATGATTTTAATTAAATTTCAACATTTCCTCGAGAAGCTAGTAATTAATATTTGCAACGGTAGTTGTGTAAATTCACGTCTTAGCTAAGAGATTATATTAATAGAGAAATAAATATTCCTATCCTTATTTCCTTTTTAAACATGATTGGATGGATTATATGCAATTCGTAAAGTTAAATACATAAATATAATCAAAAACCATTTAACGAAAGAAGATTAACTATCTTTAACACAACAAAATAATTTATAAAAATTATATATTTTGAGCTACGCGTGCGTTGAACTCGGATCTATGCCACTTAGCACAAATACCATCTTAGCCTATATTTGTATAGATTAAGTTCTAGTGTCTACACGGTCATCTTGCATGATATATGCCATGTGCATGCATCCATGATATTATTATAATTATAATAATAATTACTTGCAATAGATTTCGCTCGATGATTCAGCTATTACCTGCGCTCTATCAGAAATTTCAATCATCTTTAAAGTATTATCTCGTTTGAATATAAAGGAATATCACTCATTTGAAACTGTTTTATATTTATTTACATTGCCTACATAAAGGGAAGAATAAATTATAATACTGAACAATTGCATCAATGTAATTCCAACAATCCCTTTCGATAGAGTCGTTCAGTGTACTGTATGCAAAAGAGCAAACCCACATAACTGAAATAGTCTTCACACTTTGAATCCCACTAAATATGAAACAATGGGATATGGGGTTACGATTAAATAAACTATAAGTATACAATACAGTAATAAATAGAGATTTATCACGGAATCTTAAAACTTTTCTATAAATTTATTATCACCAAAAATGTCTCTTTCATATTATTTAGCATATAACACAATGATTAATAATTAAAACGTGTCTTTTATTCATTTAGTACTAAGTAGAAATATGAATACTACTACGTGGTACCTACTACTTTAAAAAATAAGTAACACAGTCTCTGTTTGTTTTAAAAAGTATATCAAGCTATTTTATTACAAAAAAATAGATTCTGATGGAAAACATTGCATAATTTTCTTGTGACAAAATCACATTAAGTAAAGAACATGGATACCCATTTGCAAAACAACCATCCACAACATAAAGAAATCGCAAGCAATGCTAAAAGTATATTCCTGCGACAAGAATCTCTAATTAAGGCTAGGCCAATGATATTTCGATAGTGTGGAAACTTTATTACTTACATATTAATAAAAACTTGAAGCAAACTATTATTGCATGCCTTTGTAACGACTCTCCGTTCGATAAACACTAACCTTCTGTAATTATATGGCAAGGGGTTGATAACCTTTCACTTTGTATATAAAAACTCAACAAAATCCACAAAAACCTTAATCTTTGTAAGTTTATACTTTATGCGAAAGTTAAATAAATTTAAACAGGTTTTCGTTTACAATATACTTGTGAATTACCTTAAAATGTTGTTATTGTACCAAAAAGGGATAACATATTGCCGCTATAAAAATCCAATAATATGAACAATCTTTAAATACGGAAGAAATTTATAAAACATTATTCTTTTAAGTTTATCTGTTAAAATAGTGTTAATATTAGGTACAGTACATATAGCAACAGTAACGTTATTTCAAAATGCATAAAAACAATTAAATTTTACAATACTTTCCAAAGGTTACGTAGTCCTGCATTCTACAACAGGTTACATCACCTGTCCGTAAAATTACAACCGTTAGGGCGGATCACCCTTAGCTATTATTCCGCTGGGGAAATAGGGTTTGAAATAACCTTTATTATTTATATATTCGATGTTATCTTAAGGAATGTGATTATCTTTTGTGAGAGCCTTAATTACTGGGAGAGTCGTCTATCTTTTCTATTAGAATTTATATTTTGAACTAATCTTGTAGGTCAACGTCTTGTTATTGTTGTTTATTTATTGTTTTTTTTTTAACTGTAATAATGATTAAAATTTTGACAAAAAAAATATGCATCAAGTAAAGTATACTGTATTGATTTGAATTTACAAGTATACAATGAAAGTTCGTAAACTTATAAATGTTTTTTAAAATGCGTAGAACAATTTTTGTCTTTATTCTTTGCTTTGCTTTATTTATTCGTTGCATAAAAAATGGAAAACTTCAAATCTTTCCTCAATGTTTATTACTGTAGATTTTAAATGCTCTGTAGTGTAAACTGTAAACGACTTGAAACATTTTATCTGCCATTTTCCTAAGTTATTACATTAATCAACAAGTGTCTTAAAAGTAACCATTCATAAGAAAAACAAATAAATATAATAAACACGTACTAAAGATGTAACAGCTGATATCAATGTGTTATATGAGCTCTCAGGCTAAAGTCATTAGTATTTCTTATCTCAGTAATATTTCGCTCTGATAGTAACGACGCGGTATTAAACATGTATGTGAGACGATTATTTATATAGATATGGATAAATAAGTTATACGGTCATTTTAAAAGGGAAGACAGGATCGAAATGAGCCGCTTTGTCAAGGCTTTGTGTTGTTTTGTACACAGCTTTGTTGAGAGATATTTCTGTATGTACAATTAAAGATATATATTGTTATGTAATCTAAATACATTTGCACACAAGAATATGCGTTGCAAGCAAGTACGCAAGAATAGTCTTAGTGTTCTTTGGCACTAACCCCTACTAATCCTAATAAAATAAAATTGTAATACTGACACGATAAGAGCAACTATGGAGCTTCGGTTCTTCTCCATGCTTTTCGAATCGGTGGTAAATGTTAAAAATATGTAATGACGATTTAAAGTGCTTATAAAAGAAGTCTAATTGAATAAATAAATAATTGAGTTTGAATCCGAATTTTTTTAGTAATTAAAGATAATCAAACCATGGAAACTGCGTAATGGAATACATTAAATTGCAACCATAGAAATCATAGAATACACATAGGTATTAACAAACTACATCTACATATTAACTTAATAAATGCTATTCACCGTTTAATAGCAAAAAATACAAGCCAATGTAGATTATAGTGCAGTATCACAAACGATTATTTTGTCTAACAAAAGAAGAATTGAGATTGGCTACAATTTGGTCGCCTTACAGAGGAAATTATACGTTAGAGCCTGACAAAAGCTCGAGGTGGTGTACGGTAAATCTATAATAGAGAACTGGTATACAAATTATAAATATATTATATTATACAGGTCAACAGAATATTGTGATCGATTATATTATGCAGGATATTATTAACCATATTTGAATATAATTTATGTAAATAACAATATCTAGGTATGTAATAAAAAAAATTGGGTGTCTACGACTCAGTAAGGTTAAAAATAAAATAAAATTCATGTTCAAAAAATAAAAACAATAATGTAACCTAGTTTGTCTGTAATTAAAACAAGGTCCTGTACATTTTCAACAACCCATCATTATTTTGTTCGTAATCAATATTATATCTCCTTCCATGCCATAGTTTAAAATATCTTTATACTATACAATTGTATTAAAACTAGCTCTCCAAATGCGATTTTATTTGGGGATAAAAGTGCATTTTGTTTGACCTTGGGTCGTTAACGATTTTAATTAAAAATTACATTCAAACGTGTTCAATTGTCAGTATAGAAAATGTAACAAAGAAACAGACAGACTTTTTTGCACATATACAGTGAACATAATATGAAGTATGGATGAACTATTAATGCCCTCTATCAATCCCCTTTTTGTAAACTATAATAAAATGTAAGGAATGCTGGACAAATTTTATTGAAGCGGTATCTTCGTCATTAGTAGTAAGAGCTAATAGCAATAAGCACTTATCTACAAAGGAACCGCTCTATGCTTCCATTTATAAGCTTTCGAAGTTTATTGATTTAGTAAAATATGCAGATTGTTAAGTATCATTATAATATATCACTTTATTGAACTCTTAATAAACACAAGGCTATAAATGTTAACCTAGCATAGTTTTCGATTCATACATATGTATATACATACCCTATATTTACGTGATTAAACTTACCCTAATTTAGTTTAAAAGTACCGATATTAAAACAATGGTTACCTGAAACAAAAACATTGTATTTAATATTAAGATAAAAATCTATCTCGATCGCAGATTCAAATTTGTAATTACATAAATCAACATTATTAATACATATATTCATTTGACAGACACAATATATACTATATAGTAAGTATATATTAATCAACGAACAGACCATCCTTATTAATACCATATCAATACTTTGAAATAAATAACATCATTTAAATTCAAACCAACATAATCCTAGAAAAAAAATTACAACTCATTCCAGTCCATAGCTTAATTAAACAAAAGGAATCATGAAGCCCATCGGCCATTTTGTATTTCGCACTTAATGAGATTTATTTAAGAACATGCATTTAGTCTTGCATGTGCGCACACGCAAGCATGAGATACCATCGTCGGGAATCGAACCCGCTAATTAGCTGCACCAATATGGTAACACCTTTATTTAGAGTTGCATGTATTAAGGATTTCCTGTTTTCTGTAAAGCAGATTCAAATTATGTCTTAAAAGTGTGTCGAAGCAGAGCTTTTATAAATGTGAATTATAGAGATGTAACAAAAACACATTATTTAAATGTTGATCGTTTTGATATTTGTAATTTTTAATCTCCGACTCAATAGATTTTGACGGAACGTACTAGTAAAATAGCTGTTCAAGTATATATGGGAAGGAACTTATATTATTTTTACATTGGGGAATAAAGGGTTGCCCGCACAAAAAACTTTAAGATCGCAGGCGCCTTATGAACTTATCTTCAAATTGCTTGGGACATAAAAGCCCCAACCATTATGAACGTGGTTGCTATAAATCAATCCTTTTGCTTCGGCATACACATCATTGTTTTTGTTTATTATGTTCTTTATATGTTTTAAAGAAAAAAATATTTTTGGTAAAACCAAATAAATAATTACACTCTTTAAAAGTATTACACTATCTATTCGAGATTGAAAGTAAAATTCGACTAGTGCTTTCAAACCAACGTTACGCAAACTTTTCTATTGTCAATTTTCTAATATATATTTTTGTAGGTAAGAACATTAATACCGCATTTTAGTCCCCAAGGTGTATATACCGCTACTTGCGGACCAGAGTTTCCAAACGGGACCATCGATCACAGATTATCAACGGCCGTCGCGACCCGTGTGATGCTCAACTCTCACGCTCATTGAATTTAAAGGTAATGTATGGTGTGAATAGGATCTTTTGGAAGGAATTTATAAAGAACTAAGTAGCTGTCCGATAAATAATGAACTAAAACCTTCTCTCTTCGCTCTTCTAAAAGAGCGTGTGTGTCGAGCACACGTATCAGACGAGAAACTTCTTTGGCAAGAGTCAAAGATACCAAAACCGTCGCCTTACTCCCTGACGTGGCGGTATTGCCATGACGCGACCATGAAATTTTACTCTCAACGTGCTTAAAGAAGTTTCACATCAAAAATTGTATCAAAATCCGTTGTGAAGTTTTATAGTTCTAAGCATATAGACCTAAGATCAGACGTGGGAAGCGACTTTGCTTTATACTATGTAGTAAAAAACGATCCGTGACAACTTCCAAAAACAGTGGCGCAGTGGTGAGGACTACGGACTTAAAACTGATATAACAATTGTTCGAGAGCGTAAAGTAAATAATTTTATTTTTGAATGATAACATTGCGGTGAACCGTCATAGGAGTTCGTATCTCTGCATTGGGAACATTAGAACATTATTATTATATAAGTTGATGATGACATGATGACACAACCAAATAATGACACAAGTCAAAGTAAAAATACAGTCGAAGTAACATCATCCTTTATTGAAGACGGTTAAAATACGTTATGTATTATTATTAACTTTTAGTTGACGGGAACGTCGGTGATATTTCATGTAAGATAGATTCATTTCTTTACTTTTATAAAAATACTTAGTATTACATCTACGTCGCATTACGCATATCACGCACGTTGTATCTTATAAAATTACTTATTTGTCGTGAAGAAATTAATTTCTTTCAAAACTTTCGTCATATCCTATCATTACTATTATTTTGTTTAGTTTTATCAATTACAGTACACTCAGTTTTGATTGGAGTGAAGATTGATGCATGTTGTGATTAGGAAAGGAAATTGATTTTTGGGATATTTATTATCTCTTTAGAGACGTTTTCCTTTTTAAATTACTTATTTTTTACGACTTTGTCTGAGAAATATGTTCATATTCTATAATAATAGAATTGGATAACTTACGCATTTTAAGTGTAAGTACTTTATATGAACTTAATACGACAATTAAAAGTACATATGAAATTTATTACGCAACACGAACTGATAATGAAATCTCAAAATCTTTCTTTTTATTCATGAACACACGTTTTTCCAAATAACATCAATTTCCATCCCAATCCAAGCCTTATGTTGCTAAATTCATGTTTTCCTGTGCTCTTGATGGACATTTATTTTCTACCGAATTCCTCAGCAGCCAGCATCAATTTTGGAGTCACGCACGCCGCGGGTCATCTGAACTCATCATTACACACTATTATATCTGTCTATGCCTCAGAATTTGGTAAATTAGTTTTTGGGGTTGCGTTATAAATATGGACAAACAAAAAAAAGGTTGTGTAATTGAATTTGATATGCTTCTATGTTTTGTATACGCATAAAGTGTTTTTTATTTAGGTTTATCTGAATGCCACTAGCTATCATTGATTTATTTTTCGCTATAATTCAGTTTATTAAAAAATTTATTCATACAGAACCCATGAAATATATTATTTATCATAACCGTATATTTAATATTTAAGGCCAACATTGTATAACCTACATAATATTAATATAACAAATAACATATTGTTTTGTCTATTAGTACATATTCTCCTTATGTCTGGGATAAACAATTCCACATTTAGGTACTAAATAAGATAATATTGCACAAATATGTTTTATTTTTAACTGCACACAAAACATGGATAATCAATTGATTTTTTATGAAATGAGCATATATTAATCTTAGGCATTACAGATTTCTTTAAAGGAAATTAAAAGTTAAAATCTCCTACAAATGTCAAATAATTCTCGAACGAGTCACACTTGACCGAAATGACCATAAACAGGTTCTTAACTTGGACAAGACACTGAATTTAAAATTAATATAAATTTCCTATTTTGCTCTCATATCACATAAAACTGGTTTGTAAACAGTTAAGTTTTTATAAAAATGTATATTCAGGACATGCATTTTGTAGCTACATTTAATTTTAAGATACAAGCTTATGCATGTGACTTTGTTCGCGTTGTTGTTTTTGTGTTAATAAATTTTTTTATATGTAGAGTTACTTCTCGTATGTTGTATCTACAAGTTCAATTCTCATTAAATCGGTTCCAGGTTTAATAAAATCTTGAAAAATACAGACAATATTGTTTGTAAAAAGCTTTAAATCTTGTGCTCATCTTTAAATATTATTCGTAAAGAATAAAAATAATGAAGTGCATCCTACTTGTAAACCCCTTCATTTTCTTACATCTGAATCAATGGTTTCGCATATATACACGAATGTTATACAGACTTCGCGACTAAATAACATAAAATCTTAAGAGATGCAAAACGCAGACAAAGTAATACAATTTTTATGATTAGTAGACTGACTGCAGTAAACTTTATCAGTTTCTCTATAGTCCCATATCACTTGGTATATCTGTAGGTATTAAGCATTTCACCTGAAAAAGATTTTCCTGCGTTAATCTCGATCTGAATTTTTAAGTTATGTGGTTTGCCTATAATTTTAAAAACTTACTGTTTACTTAATAATTTTAAAACCATTAATTTTTCAATCTATTTACATTGTAGAGTTTGCAACAAAGAAACAATTGTCTAAATATAACTTAATTTTTCGAAATAATCGGTTGAAAAAAATTATATTATTTCTACAGTTGCAATTATATTGTTCAGTTTGTTATTAGACTTGCATAAGCATAAAAGCGACCATAAATATTGATTTGCTTGAATTAGCAGTAATAACCTAACCTCATTCTAATTCCACATGTAAATGCTAAATTTGAATACATAATTGCCAATTGCATTGCTTAGACCCGAAACCGCAGTACATAATTTTCAAGCTCGTGAAATTTTACACACGGAAGCCCAACCATTGCAATAATTTAAATTCAATAGCAATCCGCAGAATGTTCGTATTCAACTAAGCCCTGTGATTACATTTTACGACACTACCGCTATCCATGCGCGCGGGCGATAGCAGAACTAATATAAATTAAAGTTCGAACATCGGTTCCTAGATGGCGCTGAAATAAATAACAATTCTAACACCGTTGTTACGGTACTTTCGTTTATTGCTCTTTATTCGTTCTGAGGGTGTTTCGGTAATTTCATAACCATGTAATATGATCGTTTTCGTTGTCTAGAATCGTTGGGAAGTAACAATAATGCTCGGTTTTATACTCATTGCTGTTTTAATGACTTGGCCTGCTGCGTGCACCGCGCTGCCTGGGGCTAATTCCTCAATTATTTTAATGAGCGAAATAAACGAATATCGTATTGTTTTATTAATATTTCAGCGGCGGAATGGTTATTGCCTTGTCTGTGGCGCTTACAATGTAGATATATTGTTATGTGTGTCATGTGTGTTAATTTTAATAGGATGTAGGAATGTACGTTTTATAGGTACCTACCTGTGCATAAATTATTATCTCAGTATTTTTTATATGCCTTGGCATTAAGACATTAATTTCTTAATTCCAATGCTCTTTTATGATATTATCAATTATGTGTTAAAAATGTGATGTCGAAAAAATACAAAAAAAAAATACACGGAAAGCAAGTTTACGTAGGTAGCTTTAAAAAATAAATCAACCATAATCGCGCTTCCATGAGACGACAAAATTATTTTTAAATTGTCAAAGGTAATCATTTCTAAATCTTTTCTCACGAACTCGTATCAAGTCACAAAACATTTAGACGAACGTATAATTTATCTGCATTTAGCAAGTATAATGGCAGACGAAATGATTCCGTGACAAATGATAATTGCTTTATTTCTGAACAATTTTCTTTTTGTCATCAAGTGAAAAAGGTTTATATTAATTCTTACTAACGATCTGCAATGACTTTACACATGGTACATGATATTAATATATTATATTTATAGCCTACAGCAGTTGTAATGTGAAAGAATTCCTGAAAACGGTTCTGTAATTTCAGAACGTTCAAATAAACAAACTCTTCAGCCTTATAGTCAAGAAAATAATTGTATAAAAGAATGAATAAATGAATTGTTTGGTTACAACAATTGGGTAGGTACACCATTATTTTTAGGCCATGTATGTATTATTTTTTATAAAAAAGTGATCAAGAATTTCATCAATATATTTCAAAGAAATCACATCGACGATTATATTCATCGGAATCCACTCCTAACAAATACTCTTGGAAGAATCACAATACAACAACATTGTTCTTTATAAACAAACAAACAAACAATATTCATTCGTGTGCTTTTAGTTCTGTAACATCTTCATGTTTGCTACAAAGTAACGGACGTGCATACTGTCTTTTTATTAAAAATGATTAATCTAAATATCTAGTAATTTTAAAAAGTTAAGTAAAGAGTACATTGTGCATAGTCTAAAGTATATAAATAGTGTGTAAAAAAAAAACAATTAAAAAGCAGATATACCATATTTAAAAACTATTTGTAACAGTGTAGTTTGAGAGTGGATTTATGAACTTAGTGATGACCTTAAATTTAAAATATCTACAATAATAATATATTAGTAAAGTTCAAAGATTATGTATTGTATTGTGGAGTTTTACTCTATCGTATCTGATTAAAAGTGAAATATGTGTACATAAATACAATCAAAGAAAAGTGAAACGACCAGCATGATATGATTATCACAAAGTAACTGTTTATAGCGATGCAGTAAATGTAACTTGTTTCAATGAATAAAATGCAATGACATCAGTTGGCAACATAACTGAAGACCTCTGTAAAATATGCGACGGTAGAGTCGAATGCGCTCCCACAGCTATCCTCCTTATTTCTCTAGTTCATACTCTTTACGGTCATATAGGCCCAGAAATAGATTACTTTGGTAAAAATAAACTACAGCTGAAATCTGAGAGTAAAGTAACAGTTGATTTGAAAGAAGTTAGGTATCAAGATATAGAAGAGGACAGAAATGAAGACGTTGATGTAAGGGATGTAGAATTTGACTTTATAGTGATTGGAGGAGGTACTGCTGGCTGTGTGGTTGCTAGCCGTCTGTCTGAGAATAGAAAGTGGAAGGTAAGCAATTATTTTTCATTTTCTTAAATATATTTAGGTATATCATTAAGCTTATTTTTAATATTAAACCAAAATATAATTTCCTCTTGATAATTTTTATTAACCTTTGTGTT
Source organism: Colias nastes (assembly GCA_907164665.1). NCBI lineage: Eukaryota > Metazoa > Arthropoda > Insecta > Lepidoptera > Pieridae > Colias > Colias nastes. Next base: position 49,626 of record CAJQZM010034920.1, read on the forward strand.
AAGATTGATATTTAATTGAATTCCTCTCTGTTTTTTTGTAAATAATAATATGTTTGTAAATAATATGTTTAATTGTTATACTCAGGCTACACTGTAATAAGAAAAATATTTTTACTAGCAATTAACTTTATAATAATACACGCATATGTAAATTTTAGATACTTTTAATAGAAGCTGGCGCAGAAGAACCTAAAATGACCCTTATTCCAGCGCTCACAACCGAATTTAAAGGTTCTTCCCTTGACTGGCAATATTCAATGAGGCCGAAAAAAGGGTAAGTTTCCGTCAAACGCTAGAATTACTTTTTTATTTTATGATTATTTTCCAAGAAACTTCATGTTTTTGTACCTAACTTATTTTGTTGTAATTTTCAATGACTGAATGAAAATTGTTAAATTAAATTATTAATGAAAACAAGCATACTATGTAGAATCTTTTGCATAGCCATTTTTTAATTAATTATGACAATAGTTATTTCTTTACATTCGTATAAATTGCAGGTTTTGTCAAAATCGTATAGACAAAGGCTGCGAAGTCGTGCAGGGCAAGGTTCTTGGCGGAACATCGTCTATTAACGAAATGGCCTACATAAGGGGCAGCCCCGCTGATTACGACGAGTGGGCACTCAATGGCAATGAAGGGTGGAGCTTTAGCCAAGTGCTACCTTACTTCAAATACTCCGAGGGGAATTACGACAAGGACATATCGAAAAACAAATTCTTCCATTCGACTCAAGGTCCGCTAGATGTAGGCCGGTACCCCTATGTAGATGATAACGTAGACGTTTTACTAAGCGCCTTTAATGAAATGGGCTACAACTACACGGATATAAACGGCAGAAATCAATTGGGGTTCATGAGAATACAGACAACCTCGTATTTAGGTGAAAGAGTTAGTACCTACACAGCCTTTATTGAACCAATAAGAAAACTACGTTCAAATATTGTTATTATTACAGAAGCATTAGTTACTAAGATTACATTTGAGTATAAAGGTGATAGTTTAAAAGCGAAAGGCTTAGAATTTATTAAAAATGGTACAAAAATAAGTATAAGAGCGTCAAAAGAAATAATTTTAAGTTCTGGAGCGATAAATTCACCCAAGTTGTTAATGCAATCAGGGATAGGCCCAAGAGATTATTTAGAGTATTTAAATATAGATGTTTTATATGACTTACCAGTAGGAGGTAATTTTCAAGATCATTTGTCTGTTTGTTTACCTGTGATAAGGCTAGCTAGGACTGCTACTAAAATAAATTTTCCTGATAAACTAAAGGATATTACTACATACTATACGAAAGGTATTGGACCGTTATCAGCTAACTACCAAGTAGTTGCGTTTATAGAATCTTCTATTTCTGAAGTCCTTGGTACACCTGATATTGAATTTAGGTTTCGTGGTCATGATTCTAACATGTACTATGACAAAATGGATATGTGCATATCTTTATTAACGCCTAAAAGTCGGGGCCAAGTTGTGTTAAATGCAACGGATCCTGTTTTTGGATCTCCATTAATTTATCCGAATTTTCTCAAAAATCCCAAGGATGAAAAGAAATTATTAGAAGGAATACAAGAAATAGTAAAGCTATTTGATACTGAAGTATTTAAAACAGCTGAATACGAATTTGATCCGAAACCAATTTTAAACAATGAATGCAGGGAGCATGAACGTGTTTCTGAACAATTTTGGCTTTGTATAATAAGACATTTTTCTGCACCACTTCATAATTATGCAGGAACGTGTAAAATGGGACCTCCTAAAGATCCAGAATCCGTTGTTGATAATAATTTATTAGTGTATGGAGTAACAAATCTGCGAGTAGTAGATGCGTCAATCATGCCTAAAATAACTAGAGGTTCTACTGCAGCACCAGTCATAATGATAGCTGAAAAAGCAAGTGATATAATAAAAAGTATTTGGTATTAAATTGAATTTTATTTACATTTTTACACTAAGTCCTTATTTACATTTGTAATTCATTGTGGTCACCGTTTGCTGTAATAGCTTCCTTTATTTTCCTGCCAATCACGAAGTATTAATTTAGCTCCTTTCTCTGCAATCATAATAGTAGGAGCGTAGATATTTCCTCGAACATGAGATGGCATTACAGATGCATCCATAATTCGTAATCTTTCTAAACCATGAACTCTCAGGTTAAAAGAAACTACTGAATTAGTACTGTTATAACCCATTCGACATGTACCAATTGGATTACTCATTGCTTTCGTATAATGTCTTGCTATACAATTCCATTGTTCTCTATTCTTTAGTCTATCACAAGGAAACAAATCAATAGGCGCTAGTTTAATTTCACTTTTCTTTATTTCTCTCGTATTCAATACCTGTAGAGCAATGTCTATACTATCAACGAGAGCATCTAAATCGTCCGACTCTTTTAGTAAATTCGCTTGTATAACGGGGCGTCCGAACTTTGGATTTTTTTTATTTAATGTGACTTTCCCAACACTTTTAGGTTTCAATAATACTGGATTTACTAGAACTAAATTGTAATATGGCAGGGGCATGTTGATTTCTTCCGCAGTATGGATACTGATATTTGTAAGCATAAACTTATCACTACGCAAATAATTACCCATCAAATTTAATTCCACATCAGGTGCTACTTTGTTTTCATACAATTGAATGAAAGCGGATACTTGATTTATTCCACGAGAGGCTAGAGGACCGTTGCGACTTTCAAACCATGTTTTAAAATCGTCAATGACTTGAGATTCACTCACTGCTGGTACTTCACCTAACGTGAAAGCTAATCCTCCAGTTGTCACTTGATCTTGATAGTTCAGACCAACAGGTAAATCTAATAACGTCGTTATGTTGTGTTTAGCTAATTCCGCTTTAGGTCCTATACCTGACAAATGTAACAATCTAACGTTATTGATAGCTCCTCCAGTCAATATAACTTCTCTTTTAGCATACGCTGGTTGTTCTTTTCCTTTGTCTACTGTATACATAACGCCCTCGGTCATTTTCTCTTGTGGATCAATGATTATTTTAGTTACAGTTACACCTGTTTTGATAACTAAATTCTTTCTATGCCTCACGGGTTTTAGAAAAGCGCTGTTGGTACTTAGTCTTGTGTTATTTGATATAGTGAATTGATTGTTTACCACTGCCTCTGGAACATTCGTGTTTATGTCTACAGAGCGAAGACCCATTTCAGCAAATGCTGCTAAGAATATTTCTATATAACGATCTGCGTATTTGAATTTTTGCACGTGCATTTCACCTCCTCGAGAATGATAGTGCGAGTTCATTAAAACATCGTAGTCACCTGAAATTAAAATAGAATATTAAGTATCCGCTCAAATTTATCCTTCCACAAATATCGGTTCATAAGCTTGTTAAAGATATAGACAAAGTATTATTCTAGCAACATACCATTATCCTCAGAATTTTTGAAATGTTCTAGCAAATTATCAAACTTCCATTCCAAAGAACCTATTTCTCCGTTCATATGCCATGCATCGTAATCTTTTTTAGAGCCTCTAGTGTACTTCATATCATTGGTGACGCTGGAACCACCGAGAACTTTACCAGTTTTTACTTCACAGCTTCCCCCAGGTCGGGATAAGCAGGAGAAACCATTTCTTTCTGTTCTATAGTTCCATAATATTGGTCGGAAGTCATTTGTGGGTACTCCGGGTATGTCATAGTCTATATTTTCTTCTTCTCCCGCTTCTAAAACTAAAACCTAAAACATATAGTTTATTAAGGGTGCTAAAATTATACGAATACATCAAATGTGTAGTTAAAGTAACGTGTCATAAATATCTTATAATAGAGGGAATTTAGTAGCATATCATGAGAACTTGGATTTAAAGTTAACCCAAAAAATGTATGTGCAAGGAAGACTTTTTGGTAGCTATTAAGATTTGGCACAGATCACGTTGTTTATTACTTATTCACTCGCAAATTTCTACCCTTTTAAATCCGTAAATTGTTTACAACAGACTATATTTCAATTACCTTCCAATCACTAATAGAAGACAGTCTATTAGCGAGGACGCACCCTGCAGTACCACCTCCAACAATGATGAAGTCGAACACACTGTTCCTTATGTCCTTCTCCTCTGCCTTACTCCTGGTGGCCTTGCTGAAGAGGTCCGCTTGCGCCGACCAGAGACACGTCAAGATTATGTACCAACTAGAGCAAATTTGGTTCTGTTACTTATTACTACCGATTGTAAACTTGTTATGTTATTGATCAGAGTTAAAATTTTTGTTATGGGTTTTTTTTATAAATCTTATCTATTATTATTGAAACTGAAAACTTGAAATCACTTCTATAATATTATGTGCATAATATTTATTTGAGAACTCTGTTATATTTTCAAAATAACTGATTAACGAATAACTAGTTCAACTCTACGTACTTTACTTTCGTCACACATTAACAAGTAAAGTAACTTATCATTTGGAAATTATTTGCGGAAACTATATACTAACTATTCACTTATTATTTAATAATCCTCAAGGTTACTGCATAATGCATAATATCACACGCTCCAATAAACATTACATATTTACACGAAACACAGAACTACATTACTACACTTAACTTGACCTATTTCTTAAACATAGTAAACGACTCTACCACTTTACAAATACACTATAAATATTTAATAAATTGACCTATTTCTCAAACAATAATTTAAAACTAACTCTACATTACATAACATAAAATCAGCGTACCTTAATAACATTTTTCCCAGTCTAATCCCACATTGAAACAATATTCAACTGAAAATGAAAACCGACTATCCCAGTACAGGGCATGCTTGACTGACCACAGGATGTAGGCAGGAAGCTCTGTACCTATTATATAATTGATGTGTAGCTCTCTCGGAACTATGTGTATCACGCAATAGGATATAGCTAGAGTATTAAACACAGCTGGTATTAAGTAACTTAATAATTGGGTTGTTAGTTATTTGTATCTTCAGTATTCACTAGGTGTGCCCCGTACGAAACCACGGGCAAAAACGTATCTCTTGGGAAAAGCCGAGCAAGTTCTTCAACTATTGTTATTCCATTTTTTTCTAAATCAGTGCTTACGTTTAACTTCTGAAGCGTAATAGTGAGACAACATTTCACTTTTATTCTATTAGTATGGACAAAAAATTTATGCGGCAGCCAATTACATAAAATCTTACTATATTCCTTCAAAATATATTCTATCAACGTTACGAGTAAAAAGTTCTAATAATCTTTGAAAACCATTATTGAATATTTTCAACACAATCAAACATTCTCATATACCTAAATGATTTATAACCACAATCTCGGCAACTACCAGACTTCCTACCAACAATAGGAAATACGATACCTCTAACCACTATCAAAGCAGAGGGATTTCCGTAAAATCGTCATAAATACAGCATCCAGCCGAGATCTCGGTACAAGATAGTGTGGAGGAAATTGCTCTGACCAGTGGCCAGTTGTTTATAACGCTTTGCAGTTTGTTGGGGGCTTCCATTTTGGTAGTTATTGTGGAAAACCTTGTTTATGTATATGTGTACCTAGTGGTTATTAAGATGTTCAAATACATGAGATATTGTAATTTGTATGTGGAAAACATTGTGTATGGCTAGCATACGAATACTGGTTGTTAAGATGTTCAAATACATGGTAGATTGAACTGAAAGGTCTTTATGTGAATAATATTCGATGCATACTCGGACACGATTAAAACTGTAAAATTTTATTTAGAATTTAATACATTAGAATACGTACCTAACAAAAAGCCAAAAACTTGGTACAGTGAGCCCTGTGAGTGAGCCCACGCATAAACAATTATTGTTAAAATTGCATAAAAAGGTATGATTAATTATTATCAGTAATAATGTAGCTACCTGTCGCTAAAAGAATTTTCAATGGTTATTATGTCACTATGTGACTTTCTACGAATAAACAAAATATAATAAAATGTCTTCTTTATAACATCAGAGCCATCTATAGCAAGTTTGTGGAAACAAGACATGTATAGATCATTGATCAACTCACGTGGTTTCAATGAATGTAACATAGATGTCGCTACTGTCCTTTCACTCGTACGTAAATCAAATTATTCATTACATTTTTTGGTGCTGAAATAGTGAATATAATAAATAGATACTATGTAATATATAATGGTAAATAAAAAGGATACCCAAGGTATTCAAATTCTCAAAAAAATATATCATACTTATGATAGACTTAAAGAATTTATATTAAGTCCGATAACATTTTCAACTTTCTCTATTGTTATATTCGTATTGCTTATATATTATTCCTTAATTTACAGGATATTACATAAGTTTTAATGCAGTGCAGCGTAAAGTGATTAATGTAGGGCTGTGCCGAGCTATATTTCACAGGGCTGGCAACCGATAATTGCGTGTAACGGCACAATAAATCTACGCTTATCAGCTCTAACTAGTTTATCGCTTTTCAGTTATGAAATTAATGTATTGTACATTAATTAACATCTTTTTCCTTTTTAAGTAAATTTTATTTTATGGCATTTTATGCATATTTTTTTATAACTAATAGAGTTGATTGATGTTCCTCTTATTATTTGGATCACATATTAACAAAATTTGTACTTTTCAACAAAAACATTCTTTCAAAGTTTCAATCCAGAACTGGATTAACAATAAAATTTTATCTGTATATCCGTACACACAGAAGCAGTGACCATTTATGATGCGATTATGCACAATAAAAGAACATTATTCAGTTGGTTTGGAGACGGGCCAAACGGGCGACTGTCGCCAAAACCGAACCAGACGCATTTGTGGGAATTTTATTGACTTTATTGATTTAAATTATTGTAAATTGTGTCAATAATATTTATAAAGTTTTTTTTTTAAATATCATCGTGAGATAATTTAGGCTCTATACGATTTATAATTTGGAATTTTTAGTCATTGTTTAGAATATTGATTGATCCTTTGAAATACTTATATTTATAACATGAAATACAAGGTAACCTACTTAAAAATTGATTTTAATAATTATATTAATTACTGATTGATCCGGTGAATTAATTTGCAACCTTCTTATATTAATAAGCGATATTTTAACGTGAATGTACAATTACGATTTTATTCTAAAATATTGTCACATATACAAATAATTTTCAAATATTTATAATTATTTTATTTCACTCTTTAAAAAAAACACACGAATAAATCAATATAAGCCTTCCAAGGTACCAATCCTGAAAGCTATAACAAACAGAAGCGGTAAATCGTTTCTGCAATTTAAAGAACCCATTCGTATAACAAATCTGCTATTTAGCTATAAGTTGGAACGGTCAAATCGTTACCCGGAAGTAGTATAGTATTATCGGTGCCCGGGCAAATCCCGGATAAGATCGTCCGGCTGATAAGCTTTGCCTTAAGACAATTGGGCAGACGATGTAAGCCTTGCTGTAGAGTTAAGTACATATAGAGCGTACGTTAAAGGCTTACTAAGATTCAAGTAGTGACCATAGTTAATTGTACAATTCTAGTCGTTTCAATTTGACGTTGTTTATCAGTATTTTGACTACAAGAAAGTGTATGAAGATGTTTGTTTATAGCGTTAATATTTTTGAGCATTTCAAGGAAATTGTAATTTCCAAGGAATTAAAAAAAATGAGGTTGCTCTTATTTTGCTTTCGAAAATTATTTTCCAAACTTTGTTACTTATAATTCTCGGTGATCTCTACTCTGTTACATAGCCTATTTTCTCTATAAATTGTTAACTCAGATTTTATTAAATTCGAACCTTCTAACAAAATCTCGTTAAACCAAACAAATTCTTCAATTTAAGCACAGATTAAATAGCCTTCTCGTCCTTCTTAACCCTGTACCCGACCGTCTTAAGAGGGCTTATTCAATTTAACGCAAGTCAAAATCTCCGCGATCTATTACGATAGATCGCGGCTTGCGCTATCCTTTTACTATGAACAGCATAGGTCCACAGGAGAGCGCCGAGCAACATGTCCTCTCTCTGGAAAGGCTCGCTGCCGACTGATTTGAATCGGGTCGCGCGCAGTGTTTTATAGTACTTTAAAAAAATTGTAGAAAAATAATAGAGGTACCTTAGTTGATTTTTTAAATTTTATCTTATAAGTAAGACATTCTTTTATTGCAATATGTATAAATTATATTCAATTAAGTCAAATATCTTGGTGAAAATAATCATTTTGTCGACTATAATTTCTAAAAAAATTCACATTGTTCGGATTTTAATTTCGTAAGTTAGGAGTCCAAAATAAAAAAATCTTTTAACTAACTATTTTAATAAGGATTTTTGCAGTTAGTTAAAAAAAATTGTGTGTTAGATCTGTCAGCAATTTCAGATATTTTTAGCTTCGAAATTGACACTAAAAGTGAAATCAAGTAATCATCGGCTCAGTTATCTTGATGGTATTCACAAATACTATATTAATTGAAAAAAACTCTTAACTAACTACATAGATAATAAAATTTCCTAAAATTATTAGTAATTCATATGTTTGTAAGATAAGTGGTTGATGGACAATCTGGTTTGAAAAATCACATATTTGAGCCAAACAGCGCACGGACCGCGTACACGGCCTTAAGGGTCAGCGAGACAAATCACGCACGATCATTTAGAGCGATAGCGTTTGTAACACAGCTGTCGCCGGGTGGGATTGGCCCGGGCTTATTATGTGACCGGGATGGTGCAGGTGGGTAGGGATCGATAGAATATTGTTTGATTGTAGGAATGTTTGTTTCAAATATAAATGTAGAAATGTGAGGAAAACTTTTAAATAATAAGTCTGTGAAACATCATAAAATATGTGCTGGTATATTTAACTCAACTTAAAAAGTAACAGTTAAATTAAATATAAAGAAAATGTCATAATTATATAAATTTAAAGCATATTATCAAACAAGTTTATAAAAAACTAGCGACCCGCCCCGGCTTCGCACGGGTGCAATGCTGATACTAAATACACTACATAAAAACTGTGAACGTTGTATATAAAAACATAGCGGCCCGCTCCGGCTTCGCACGGGTATAAAATAGATAGCCGGGCGGCCGGCCGGTACCGTCGCAAACGCTACGTCCCGCAATTTTTAAATCTGTAATATCTTCGAAAATATTCACTTAAATCATACGGTGTAAAGGGCCATATAGATCTATATTAAATGAACAATGTATTCAAGGTATTTAATTGGTTAAGGATTAATGCTGTATTGGTTAAAATCGCATCGAAAATTAGCCATTATTTGTCGTAAAAAGTAAATGACAAAAAAAAGTTATTGTGGGTTATCCATAAGAGATAGACATATACCATCGCGGACTTTTCTGTAGACCTTTTCAATGTGTATAATACTTAGTACATTATTTTGATAAAACTCGTAGGGTTCAGCCTGCGTTTGCAATGTAAGCGGAAAAAATGTAATTTTTTACGACATCACATTAGAAACCTCAAAAATAACAGTACTTCTCCACTATTTAATGGATGTTATTATACATATAAACCTTCCTCTTGAATCACTCTATCTATTAAAAAAAACCGCATCAAAATCCGTTGCGTAGTTTCAAAGATTTAAGCGTACAAAGGGACATAGGGACATAAGGACATAGGGACAGGGAAAGCGACTTTGTTTTATACTATGTAGTGATGACAAGTCTTCTAAAATAATAGAAATAATTGAAAAGGTTCAAAATTACAGTAATAAATAATTGTCGTCCATAATAATAATATACAATACCCACAGCTTGTATTTGTAGAGATGAGATGATGCCAGATGCTGAATAATTATTTACCTGGAAAAGAAAATATGATTGTTAATTAAATGAACCAACGTAAACTTGACAATAAATTCTACAAAAGATAACATGGTGAATTTTCTATTGCCCGTAAGAGTCGTTTCCAAAATATATGTATAACTTTTAAATATTTTTCAATCCGTCTTAATAATTATATGTCTAGACTTGCATTTTTTACTCTTATTTATTTCAATATACATATGTGTGATGCTCATACATCCCCGCTGGCAACATGCCAGATGTCACCCGCCAGGATCAAACCCACTAGCCTGTGATTTATTACGTGCTTTAAACTAGACATGTGGGGTTCTGCGAAAAAATATATTTTATACACTTAAAATATATTGCAAGTTGTGACAGTTTGGCTTAATATTGATTTTACACTCGTAAATAGTACTCACATACTATTTACTTCTGTCTACCAGCCTACATTATGCCGAAAACCAAAAAATAAGTATGATTCTTCTAGCTCAAGGTGTTAAAATATAAATGTCTAGTTTATATAATAGTTTTTAATAAATAATTGCTCAATAACTAAATATGACATTATGATTCAGTCGACTTTCATCTGTATGGCGATTATCTATGCATTTAAAATAATCTGCATTGTAATACGAAGACAATGCTATTATTGATTATTTTAATATGCATCTTTGTAGTTAGTGTGAGCTCTCTAAAATATTTTATAGCAATTCTATTTATATAAGTGTAGCTGTGCTGTTTCATAATATCACTAAATACATTAATCCTCCCATTTCCAAGTCGTGTCATTGTCATATTGCTATAATATAATTTATAATGTGTAGTAAATAAATGTAAAATGAACTAATGTAAATAATATATTGTTTAAATAATAACTTACGTGAATTAGTTTAAATTATAAAATTAAAATATTTGTATGCCAATTGTTGGCGAATTGTGCGGACGTGAAATTTATTATAACTTTGTAACCACAATTCATACAAATAAATTTTCATTTCATTTCATTTCATTAAAACAAAGTTGCTGTCGCTGTCTGTCCATCACTATGTATGCTTTAATCATAAAATCTACGCAACGGATTTTGTTGCGGTTTTTTTTAATAGATAGAGTTCTCATTATATAAGATTCGTTAAGCTTAAGACAAACCGGGTGAACGTGGGCGGAAAGTTAGTATAGAATAATTGATTTTAATCAGTCAGTAACGTACGTAATAATTATTTCACTCCTAGATCTAACCGAGTAATAAATACTAAATTTTATTTATAAACCCCGGTCAAAACAGAGCCAAGCGCCAAGCGGCTAGTTATAAAGGTTAACTACAATATTGCGAATAGCACTTACCTTTATTAAGACGTATTTGAATACGGCAGGGTTAATTAAAATCTCTGGCAAGTTAAATACGTCTAAGTTATTATGGCCGCGATAAGCCAGGAGCAGATTTGCGCAGATATATGAGCTCTCATGGTAATGAAGACTAATCTCTGCTCCATGCAGCTTTTGTGCGCATATATTTAATTGTGGACTGTTTCCATTTGTATACGGGAATCTCGTTTCATTCTGGTAGTGATTCTATTAGTTTAAGTTGTTGGATTGTTTGCATAACATAGTCAAGCTCTACATATGATAAAGTGTTTGAAAAAGTATTAAAATAATTTCACGACAACTAAGTTTTAAAAATTATCATAAAATTCACACTTCTCTCATATAAGACATCGTTGTAAGACATAGGTACTATACACATAGCACGTTAATTCATAAATATATTTAGAGCTATCAACTATTTCATTTTTGTGTTGAGTTTAAATAATAATCAAAACATTAGTTATGAGTAATCAATAATTTATGTACCTATGTATAAACAATCTTAGAGCAATAATTTTCTACTATATTACGTTTCTTTTCTGTTATAAATTTTCGTTCGTACAACGAGACTCATAATATAGAAGGATATTCATGAGCAATGTACCAACACCTCAAGTAACATCAACTTACAACTCCACAAAGAAAGGCATTAAACTCGTATCGCATCCAACAACGGAGCCACACAAACCCGCGGGGCACAAACAGTGGTATTTAACTTAATGTGGCTCGACACTCACTCGTGTCACTCCGATACACGCAATTATACGTGACAGAGCCCTTTGTTTTCTTTGTTTCTGGTATATTCATGTTTATAAATGGTTTATTCATCTGCCTACTAATTCACCTGCTGTTTGAAAGATAACTTTTTACATGTAAACGCAAACTTTTAGAAGCTTTCCTTTCATATGTTATAATATCTAAAATCAAAACTAAAATTGAAAGTGTTTCTAATCCTTTTTCAAAATGTCTAAACTTAGTAGTATCTTGTTCTTTAAAAGTCTATGACTTATGTCTAAAACGTCTAAAACTTATGTTACCTTACGTTAACGTTAACTTACGTTTCTGCTACTTATCCAAAAATTTAACGCAGTGTCTATACTCTATAGAAATAAGAAATCTAAATAATGGTTAAACGTAAGTCAAAGGGGCTAAATATTATAATTGGCCTAAAATTAGGCAATATGGTTTTACATTGACACTAATTCAAAAGAACGAAACCGTGGCGAGATCCTAATCTTTAATATAATTGAAGTTAGTTGTCAATATAAACTCTATTTTAAACACAAAACAAGGATTGCGAAGTACTAAAATCTTCCCAGAGATAAGGTTTGAAGTTAATTTGAATATTGAATTATTTATTGATCCAAGTCATTGGCCAGGCTTGGCTAATGCAACAAATGACCGTATAAATATATTGCTTGAAGTTCTACTCACTGTTTTATTTAAATAATATTATAAACTTTACTTGGCTACGACATGAAAGCGATGTTCATCATTTTCGTTCATAATTTCATCTGCCGACAACCATGCATCAGAATATTTCTTTTAAAATAATTTAGAGATATGAAGTGTCTACCTGTATTTCCCAATAAAAAAATGCAACGAAATCAATTAAAATTCTATTTTTTTTTGTCAATTCGACTATTCATTTATTCAATCTGGTTTATACCCAAAGCCCAAAACGGGTGGATAATAGAGCTACAATAAATGAGAGCCGTTTCTCTCTTATTCTCTGAAAAATTTTTTTACTTTAAATGCAAAATAAATACAAACAAACAAGCTTTAACATGCGCAGTGGGTGCTTCATTGTAAATTCAATGCTTCTTGAAATCTGTTTAAAGCGCGTCACACACGGTGAAGATACTATAATATTTTATGTTAAGATACTCTAATATAAAACGTTATAGTATCTTAAGGTATCCGGTATCAGCGTTCTGACCATCATTTTTCTTTTTGTCATTGCGTACTAAGACCCCTGTAGAACCGCCATCCTGTTACAAATGACCCGAAATTTTGTGGGTCATTTGTAA
>CAJQZM010034921.1:0-49989 GCA_907164665.1 Colias nastes
GGGGTAGTCTAAAATTTAAATCCGCTGCCATGTTTTTATTTTAAGAGGGCGCATAAAGCCAGAGAATTTCTATAGTTTAATGGGCGGGGCCATAGCGCGCCATGCCGCGCGCAATCATTCTTCCATCATACACCCGGCTCATCGTACACGTAAAGTTCATCGGACGCTAAATTAAACACAATATTCTTCGCTCGTTCAACGCGTATTTTCGGTAGTATATTAATGAAATAATTATATAAAACAGTGAAGTTGAAATATTATGTAATATGATAATTCATTATTATTTTTTATTTATAATTATTGATGATAATCTATACATATAATAAAACAGTAAAAAAAGTGTATACGTATGTAATATATTCAAAAAAACAATACCTATTAGGGAAACAGTATAGAGCACGAATCCGTAAAAAAATCTGTCTGTTTGTTTATGTATGTTTGTTTGTATGATTTGAATGAATGTTATATTGTTGTGTAGATATTATATACTAGCTTTCCGCCCGCGGCATCGCCCGCGCAGTCAAAGAAAAACCCGCATAGTTTCCGTTCCCGTGGGATTTCCGGGATAAAACCTATCCTATGTCCTTTCTCGGGTATCAAAATATCTCTATACCAAATTTCATGCAAATTGGTTCAGTAGGCGTGATTGAGTAACAGACAGACAGACAGAGTTACTTTCACATTTATAATATTAGTACAACATTAGTATAATATTAGTACAAGGTAAATTAGCTTGGAGAAATTTTTGCATATTATGTAGTGGTGTGTATATTACGCAGATCTTAGAGCGCGTTTCCACTATATCGTTCAGGCCTATACAAAAATGTTTCGATATCCTAACATTACTATTTAATTTTATACTTATTCCTAGCAACACTCTGATTTTTGTTTTCAATAAAAACAAGTTTTTATTTGAAAGAAAATGGTTTTGACTTTATAAAAAAAAAATATAATTATCATTCAATTTCACGTCCTTGAGCAAACGACAAGACGACTACCGTGAAACAATAAAATATCGTGTCCATAATAATTTGTTTCGTTATTAATATTTGACCATAATAATTACGAAACAAAACAAATAAATAAATCGTCACTTGATAGTTGAAAGTGGAAACACGCACAAAACCAGAATAAACCAGTTTACGCTGTCCGCAGGTGCCACGTGCAGTCTTTCGTCAGTCGCTTGAAGGTCGCTTGGTACCGTAAGGCTAAGCGCGCACCACGATTTTATGCAGCGTGATTATTTTATCGCAGAAATACAACGTATGAGTTAATATGACAATGCGCGCACATGCGATTAAATAATCGCAGCGATTTTAAAATTGTGATTTGTCACATTTTGCTTTTCTTTTTTTTTTCTTATCCTCCGAAGTAGTAAATAAAGACAAGCAACTTGTACGAAATCAATGATGAAAGTGAGTAATGATCACTATTAAATTATCGCTGTGCGCGCACCGTACTCTCTGCGATTTTCTACAGCGCGATTTTGAAATCGTGTCGCAAAAATTAAAATCGTGGTGCGCGCTTAGCCTTAGAACATAAAGCACACATTTCATTCAAAAGTTATAATTATTACGTAATTGTTAAATTTTGTATTTGTTGATTGTTGTTATTATTTGTTATTATTGTTATAATATTTGTTGAAGTGTTTAATTTGTGTGTAAGTGTTGTAACTTTATATTGTTAATTGTTAATGTAAAAGTTATACGTATGTTAAATGTGCAAATATTAAAATAAAGTCTCATCTTTTTCAGAGGAGAAACACATATAGTTTAACTAGATTTCCGCCCGCGGCTTCGCCCGCGTTTGCAAAGGAAAACCCGCATAGTTCCCGTTCCCGTGGGATTTTCGGGATAAAAACTATCCTATGTGTTAATCCAAGTTACCCTCTATATGTGTGCTAAATTTCATTGTAATCGGTTCAGTAGTTTTTACGTGAAAGAGTAACAAACATCCATACATCCATACAAACTTTTGCCTTTATGATATACTAGACTAGATTTCCGCCCGCGGCTTCGCCCGCGTTTGCAAAGGAAAACCCGCATAGTTCCCGTTCCCGTGGGATTTCCGGGATAAAAACTATCCTATGTGTTAATCCAAGTTACCCTCTATATGTGTGCTAAATTTCATTGTAATCGGTTCAGTAGTTTTTACGTGAAAGAGTAACAAACATCCATACATCCATACAAACTTTCGCCTTTATAATATTATCAGATCAGATATTAGAATATTAGAATATTAGATATTAGATATTAGATTTAAAATCCCATATATTATATATTATAATAAAAACTAAAAATAAAATGTTGTTTTTTTTATTTGCTGACCATACACTACTACAAACGCAAAAATTTCTCCAAGCTAATTTACCAGCTAATTTTTTTTGTAAGCTAAGCTAATTTAGTAGGTATGGATAGTGTGACTGTGTGAGACCCATTTGTAAAAAGTCGTCAAATAACGATTTTCGTGGGACTTACCTCCACCATACGGACAACTCAAAGTAATATCTAGGCATGTTTTTTAGTATATACCTATATAATATATTCACAATCTGTATTACATAATAATATTACATATTATAGATTATCTATAAGTACATAAATATAGCTTTTCGAATTTTTGTATGTTTGTATGTATGTCTTAGCATTAGCTAATAATATTATAATTCATAAAAAATATACTATAAATCTTTATTGATTTTATAGATGTAAAACTATGAATGAAATATTTATATCCATATATTATGTATACCTAAGATCGTAGCGTCAATACCTACTCAGCCCGCGGAAACATATTATCATATTTATCTACAAATAGGTAGGTAGATTAATTACTACCTATTTGTAGATTCCTATGGTTGTTCCAGTAAAAAACGTAAACAGGTTGTGAATAGTATATACCTATATAATATATAATATATTCAAAATCTGTATTACATAATAATATTACATAATATCTATAAGTACATAAATAATAAATATAGCTTTTCGAATTTTTGTATGTTTGTATGTAGGTATGTCTTAGCTTTAGCTAATAATATTATAATTCATAAAATATATACTATAAATCTTTCTTGATTTTATTGATGTAAAACTATGAATGAAATATTTATATCCATATAACTAGGTACCTATGTAAACCTAAGATCGTCGCGTCAAGCCCGCGGAAACGAATTTACGAAAATAATAGATATCTAAACTCACCTGCATAAAGTTTCTGAAATGAATCAAGTCGTATTTTTTATTAATACATATTAATAAATAATAATAATTATTATTTATTATAAATAATAATTATTTATTATTTATTATAAATAATAATTATTTATTATTTATTATATATAATAATTATTTATTAATATGATTACAATACTAAGTATATTAACTTATCTTCGAAAATTAGTTAGATATCATTTAAATATGAATCTCTTTTAGTTCTCGTTTCTGAAGTTTCAATGTTCTTTTGTTGTTTACCATTTTCAAAAAAACAATATTAAAACAATATTATTAAAAAATCGGCGCGCGGCACAGCAATTTGAGCACGGTCTACTCGTCTCAACGGAGCGATAGCGTCTGATGTATGAAATAGAATTATGTTTGAAGCTCCTAGAACGTGCGATGCAAGATGATTTCTTGCGTAATTAAAAATATAGTAAGCGCCAAAAGTGTTTTATCGTGATTAAACCAAAACTAAAAGTAATTACAAAAAAGTGGTCCTACAAAGTTCTCACAAATGTTTCAATATAATTGTTTATGAAAAAAATAACATAATAGGCATTACCATGTCAAGTAAAAAACGTAAAAGTGTGAAATTTAGAGGTAACTTCGTGAATTTTTTCTATCGAGTCAATTTCAATATTTTATGTTTTTGATCTGACAATATAATCCAAAATATCATCAAGTTTTACATATATTTTATTTTTTATATTTGGTCTTGAATATTACACGTATCAACTACAAGTTGATTGGTGATTTGACTTTATTCGCGTTCTTAAGAGAAGGATATGAGGAGAGGAGGGGAGGATGGGTATTGTAAAGGATTAACACGGGAAATATTGGGAAGGGATTGGGATGGGTAGGAGAGGGATACGGGCCTCCGGTGCCCCCACTCATCGTACGAAACACAATGGCATTTTCATGCCACTATTTCACGCCGATCTTCTGTGGGGGTGTGGTACCTTCCCCGGTGCGAGCTGGCCCAATTCATGCCGAAGCGTGCTCGACTCCCACTAACAACTTTTTTATCTATCTTTAAAATATATGAATTTAATAAACTATCTTTTTAAATATGAATGGTATTTTTTAGTATATACTGTCTAGTTAAAATTTATGTGAATTAAAGAAGAATTTTAATAATTAGAGTTATGATAGTTAAATCATCATCCTTTAAAATCATAAAAACAAGTTTTTCCTATTAATTTTACATGAAAAATCAATTTTAGATACCGCTGACATACATAAATACATAAAACATTTTTGATTATAATTAATAAAAATAGAAACTCAATTTACATATTAATTAATAATAACTCATTTATTTAAAACCAATAAAAATACAGCAGTTAAAGTTATATTTATAAACCGAGAATGTAGTCAAAACGGCGTCACAATATTTTATTGAATAACAAAAAATGATAAATTCGTACCTTTTTGATAGTTATATCTCGTACTCCTTTGTAGTTTGCGAAGCGGTCGTCCGGCTGGAAGAGATAATTTTAATCATATTTTAATAAAAACATATGAAATAATACATTTTTTATCACTCAATATAATAAACATAATATTATTGAAAATTAGATGAAACAATAATTTTTCTACATTTTAATTTGATTTAAATAACTTTTTAATATGAATTTGATTCGACAAGATACATTTTGAGAATAGAAAATAATATAATGTATTTTTAAAGTAATTTGTTATTATGTAAACAACAATAATTAATAGAACAAATTGAAAATAACTTGTGTAAACCACATTTTTATATGATTTTGGTACGAATTTTGAACTTTCAACTAATTTTCCGACAAAAAAATCACTGCAATGTAAAAAATATGATAAACCGATTGATTGATTTTAATATTTCGATTCACATCTTTAACCGCGTTACATTAATAATATGTATTATATATCTATCCTCTACCTTAGGTGGCCTGGAAGAAATCGCTTTTAAGCGATAAGGTCACCTTTTGTACTTTACCTCGCATCCATACAAATATATATATATACTGTACATTTTTGTAATGTTATATGGTGTGGTACAATAAATGGTTAAATAAATAAATAAATAACTGTATCTTATTTTGGAATTAAGAATATATTACATTGCCTTAATATAGAGCAAAAACGTAGACTAAAATGAAATACACAGTGAAGTCCCGTGTCCCCTAGTGGGGTAAGGGGCAGATGCATGTTTCACTGATCCATTTCCTTTAGGGACAAGTAGGTGATCAACCTTCTGTGTCCTGCCTGACCGAGACATTTTTTTTCTTCGTCTCCACCGGGAATCGAAACCAGGACCCCTCGGTTTTAAGCTCACGCGTCAACCACTGTACCAAGGAGGCGGATGAAATACATAATTTGTCGATATTTACATACATTTCGTTCCATTGAATATTATTTTATTATATACTTCCCATTATGTTGTCGCGTGCCATTCTTTACACAAGTTTTTGCCATTTGTACAAATATAAACAGTCTGTATTTGTAAAATAATAATGGGAATTTTAGTTTCCATTTAAAATCGTACAAAAAACTTAAATTTATGATTACAATGGTTTCATTGTTTAGTTTGTATTTTTATTCAGTGTAGTTTCGAATTTTTAGCAGTTGGAATTATTAAGTAAGTATTTACTTTGAAAATATTTACAGTTAGTTCGACTTTTACTTCGAGTAGATAATTGTGTAAAAGGGATTTAAAACGATATTTTTTATGATTTTGTTCAACAAATAAGACAAATTAAGACAATGTACATTTTTCATTTTTCACAAGAACAATGGAACATCTCATTTATTTGGGAGACACTAATTATCGTAAAATGCATATCGTATAGGTACCTAAGTAATAAAAATTAAGAATACTTAGGTACATTTTAGCAGGATTTTCAGTTAATCCATAACATAAGAATTGAAATGCATTTTATATTTTATTCATACTTCAAAATACATATTTACTTGATTCATCAGAAATTCACCCATAGCACTAACTAGTTTTGCAGCCAATGTATGAACTCAAAGTCAAAGGTAATTCTTCACGCGGCGTCTGTGTTATTCGACTAATGGAATTAATCTTTATTCCCTAGTGTCTCTGAGTTATAATGTAATAAAGGAATATTGGTTTTTTCGTCTATTGTAGCACAAGTAGGTATTTCATAAATATTCTTATATTTTAACCTATCTTAAATGTTTGTGTTTGAAATTAGTAGTTATTTCTTTACGCATAATCGAATTTATACAGTTACTAAGACAGATAGTCTGGATGAGAGTATAGGCTACTTTTGAGATAAGCTAATGAAACTGCAACGTTTAGTTTTACTATTATGTATATTATACTAGCATACTATTATCATAATATGTTGTATTTGATAAACGGCGATAACATAATAACTTTTTCATTAAAAGGTTCGATATCACAGCTGCCATTTGTATTGTTTAGCTTAGAAATGCGTAAAATTATAGGCAAGTATACTACAAAATTATAGGATACGTAAGAAAATTACGTCAAAAAATGTCAAATAAACTATCTATTAGATACGTTATCAGCAAGTAAATCCGCCCCTAAATCTTATAACTCTTAATTAAGTATACTGCGTTTACATTATAGGTTTATTCTGCAATCATAGTGTCTATTGTATGACGTTGTTCTGTACAATGTGTACTTACTGCATATAGATGTGTGTGTGAGTGTTACAGAGAGAGTCTCACTCTCAAACACACATGCACAGTCTCTCGCCTGCATTTATGTATGTGTGCGTGCATTTAAATACATGTGTATGTTGTGTGTGTGTATGTGATTGAGAGCTTGCATTTATGTATGTGCATTTAAATCCATGCATTATATGTGTGTGTGAGTGAGAGCATGCATTTATGTGTGCATCTGTGTATTCATTTCAATGCATGTTTGTGTTTGTGTGTATGTGTGATTTCATTTATATACGTGTGTGTGTGTGTCCCTTACCTTCTTCCTCTTGAACGAAAGCGTACGTTTCCATATTGCCCTCAACAGCACGGTCGGCTTGTAGAAATGTTCTGTGTCTAAACGCACTTCGTTCATCACAGTCATCACTGTCACCACATTATCACTACACTACACTTAACTACATTACACTACATAACACTACGTAGTATTACCGTATCTATAATATTTATAAGGTTAGAGTTGGTATGTTGATAGTTTAGATTATTAATCGACTTTAAAAAGAGGTAAATTGACTGTTTATTGTTTAATAAAGCGCTTCTAAATGATATGAAATTTATTATATACATATATCAGACAAATCTGTTAAGAAATGTAAGTAGGAAAATATCGTACCTAGGTATATTGTTTTATCTACGATATTTACTTTGCCTAAAAAAAAATTTCTCAGATGAAAAGAGAGACTTCGTTTTACTATACTCTTTATTACATTATCTACTTAAAAATATAGCATATATAACATGTTGGTAACTTTCAAATAAAAACAAACAAATACCGATCCAGTTCAACGAAGTAAATAATAATACTAAAAATATATAACAGTAATAAATTCTAATATCTTTCTAAGAAATGACTCAAATAGTCCGGGATCCATCGCTCATTAATTTTGCAAGTGATTACTATCAAGCTAATTTTTCGTGAGTAGCTTTATTTTGATGAGATGCCCAATAATTTCATGTACGAAACTCTCGATTGTGGTAGCTAACAGAGGAAACAAGGATAAAATATTTTGATTTGATGGTTCTCAAATATTAATTACTAACTGAATGTTTTTTTTTGTTCAATCTCAAGATAATTATCTAAATTATTCGAAAAAAATATTTGTCCTACAAAATCTATGGTTTGATCAAAGAGTCCCCCTTTCCAATGTGTATCGATAACGAGGTCATCATAAATGATTACTAACCAGCTGATTTTTTTATTTTCACTTATTTAATACTTATATAATTCAACAGACATATTGTCCTACAAATTGCGTAATAAATATTTGAGAACCGTCAAATCAAAAATTTTTATCCTTGTTACCTCTGTAAGCTACCACAATCGAGAGTTTCGTACATGAAATTATTGGGCATCTCATCAAAATAAAGCTACTCACGAAAAATTAGCTTGATAGTAATCACTTGCAAAATTAATGAGCGATGGATCCCGGACTAAAACGTTGTGGAGGTATACACGCAACTCAGAATTATAAGTTATTAATTAAAATTGATTTAAACTGACTGTATCTTAGAAAACTTTATTTAGCTATTAGCTGTGCTTCGCGGTTTTACCCGCATATAGCCTTATATGTAGTCTTCCTCGATACTCAAAACTCAAACATTTATTTATTTAATTAAACTTCCTCTAGAAGCACTTTTGAATCGTCTTTACATATTTTTAACATTTACCACCGATTCGGAAAGCAGTATCTATGGAGAAGAAGAACGATAGACTATCTAACAGTGAAATAATTTTTCAAATAGGACCCGTGGTTCCTGAGATAAGCGTGTTCCAGGAAACAAACAAACTTTTCATACTATATATATATTCCGTTGCAATTAGTATACTATGTATATAAAATAATTCGCTTACTTACAGATACATACTTGGATTTTGAAGTTTTA
This sequence comes from Colias nastes, assembly GCA_907164665.1. Classification (NCBI taxonomy): domain Eukaryota; kingdom Metazoa; phylum Arthropoda; class Insecta; order Lepidoptera; family Pieridae; genus Colias; species Colias nastes. The sequence continues at coordinate 8,799 of CAJQZM010034921.1, forward strand.
ATTTAGTTTTAAGATACAAACACATATAGGTGAAGCTAATATAAGCGTGTTAGGAACACTTCTACAGGAACAGCACATAGGTAGTAAAGATTTGAAAAGCCCTCAACAATGACGTATTATATTGACGGTGGTAAAAGCGACATAGTGAGATAATTCTGTTTGATCAGCTCGAGTTACTAAGTGCGGTGTTATGATATGGAAGTTGGAACCGACATAGCAAGCTTTTATGTTCTATACTTGATCGTAAAAATCATAAAAATATACGATAGCCGATAGTACAATAAAATTATAGGTACATAATCTATACTAATATTATAAAGCTGAAGAGTTTGTTTGTTTGAACGCGCTAATCTCAGGAATTACTGGTCCAATTTGAAAAATTATTTCAGTGTTAGATTCTAGCCAATTCTCATTCATCGAGGAAGGCTATGGGCTATAATTATATCATCACGCTAAGACCAACAGAAGCGGAACCACGCGGGTGAAACCGCAAAGCGCAGCTAGTTATAACAGAGGTAGGTACAAACTACAAAGTTGGTAAATATTCCCGATTTAATAAGACAACCAAAAACAAAAATGTGTGATTTTGTTGAAAAACAAAATATGCATGATAATATCACAGTATTACAATATCTATACAGTACGGAAACGAATGTACTTGTGCAGAGAAACGGAGGGGAACTGGCGGGGGGTCGGGCGACGCGGGCCGCGTAAGGCAAACACGCTTAGTTTGCCTTACCTAGCGCGAAAGGACGACGCAGTCGTATTTTTTGTGTAATAATTTTATTATACATAGGTACTTACATATTCTATTATGGCGCGCACAAACTGTTCCGTTTACGGATGTATATCTACATTGAAATCCCAGAAGGAATCATATTTCAGAAAGATTGTATTAATTGTATCTGTTGAATTAAAATCAAAGCTATGTATATGTTGTCCTCATTATTTTCTAATCAGATTGTACATACATTCCAATGCGAATGCATTACTTAGTTAAATGTTATAATATACAATTAAGAACATCCAAAAATAAAGTGTCCACGTAAATAATATTTAGCAGTGCAATATCTGTAATTATATATATTTTATGAACAAATAATTACATCAGATTTAATAATCGCAATTATTTTGAATGTACATATGAATAAATGATTTCATCATAATATTAATAATCACAATTGTTTTATTTCCCATTTGTTGCAACCCTAGCGTATTTTCGTGTGGCAGCGTAAGTACCTACGCTGGCGGCGGCATCGCGCGACATCAAAGGCGTTTCCTTACTGTAGGAAATAATATTGTAATACTGTGATAATATATTGTTATTAGTGCAGTAGTCTTATCTTCATTTAGGTAGGTACCTACATTATTTTAATTTGTAGAAAATTTACAAAATATATAAAAATTTAAAATATTTAAGTAGATAATGATCATAATTTAAACAACATTTCAAAACCACTTAACTATAGGATTGAATGAAGGTTATATTTTGAATACTTTAAGTGTATTTTAATTAAATAATACCGACTTAGTTATAGCTGCTAATAATGTAAGCTGGTAATAATGTAAACACTCATATTCTATATTATATTTCTTATAATAATAATATAAATATTTATTTATTTAAAAACATCATTGCAATACCTACATGATGTTTTAGTAAATTTGACGGTAAATTTGCGTAAAACAAAGTAATTGGTAATCTAACAAGGAGGTGTTATAAAACCTAGTATTGTTGGTTTATAAAGGTAATTTTTGAGATTATTGGCCAAATTAGTTAATTATCTGTGTAACTACCTTTAAAATATCTGTACCTACCTAACATATTTCATTTATAAGCTTTAGTTTAAGTAAGTATTTCTCTAAAATCTTTTATCAATGTAAAATTAAATTATTTCTAAATAAAACGAAAAGGTTCACAAAAGGAAAGATTAGAGAACTAATAGAAAATTGAAACATATATATTTTTTTAAATAAATGGAAGCAACAGAATTGAGAAGCAATTAACAAACGATTTGTCATTAATTGTATTTTACGGAAAATTTTCATTCAAAAATACCTATCTATAGATAATATTAAAAATTACATTTTGACTTTTAGAAACCGCTTTTATAGTAAAAAAAATCAATATAATATTATTATTTATTATCTACTAGCTGTGCCCCGCGGTTTTACCAGCATTGCTCCACTCCTATTGGTCTTAGCGTGATGATATAGTCTCGCTACAATACGATAGCCTATAGTCTTCTTCGATAAATGGACTATCCAACAGTGAAATAATTTTTCAAATCTGTCCCGTGGTTCCTGAGATAAGCGCGAACAAACAAACTCTTCAGCTTTATAATATAGATAGAAGTGAAAATGAACTCATAACAAACACTGGGTTCAAATGAATCTCCAATTAGCGACTAATTAAAATTAATACGTTGTTTTAGTTTACGAATCTTCATTTGACCTTTATATATGACTGAATGTTGTGTGTTTTGTTTTATTGCTTATTATTATGTTATATAGTTCGATTTTAATATGTTTGTTTATTAAAATTGGAATTTTACTAACATAGGTTAAGCGAATTGTTACTTACAAAAATAAGTTTTTATAATTGCCCTAATAAATGAATTTTATTATTTTTTCATCTCCATAATACACGGGTACCACCAGATTTCGGAGGCTTACGTGGGGACACACTACACAGGTCCAACACGCAGAGGCCAGTAAGAGAATTTTAATGTGTTAATTTTTCATTATTATTAACTATGCCTTTAGTTTCATATATATTTTGAAAACTCACTTGCCCTTCTCAATTTATTCCACACTTAAATACTGAATTAATAAAAATAAAATATGGTAGAGTCACATTATCACATAGAGTTCCTATTTTATATTTTCTTTCAGATGCGTTTCAATGTTTACAGTAAATCCTCTTTTCTTGTATAAATTAAGAGTATAAAGTAGGTACCTATGTTATAATATTATGTATGTTTAATTAACTACGTCTAGACGATCCAAAACATTTGTATGAAAATTCACATTGAGATAGAGGTGCAAATAAAAACAAGGCTATTTATATTGTTTATAGTTAGTAGTTACCATAATAACAACTTACCAATTTATTAATATGGAGGAAAATCTAGCATTTTATAAAAAAATCTAATTAACTAGTGTAAGTACTATACCTATAATTATTGCTCTAGGTCAAAAAATTAGGTAGGTATTAAAAAAATATTGTAAATTTGTTAAAACTTTGCAAATACCTATAAACAAATGATTTTTGAAAATATATTTAAACCACATACCTAGTTAGATACGAATAAATTATACTTAATTAAAAACGGTTAAGTAGGTATACTTAAACACGAATCAAAACAGGAAAATTTTGAATATAACTGGTCTCGGAACCGGTGAACATTTTTAATAAATGGCTATTTTTATAACTCAAAAATACCTTTGTACAAAAAATCGTCTTATTTGAACTTATTCTATTTATAGACATTGCTAACCGGTATCCTAATAATACCTTACTTATTAAGAATACATCCAAAACATCGTAATTATAAAAAAATGCTATTAATACATAGTGTCAATATCCTCTTTTTAAAAGTCGGTCAAATTAACAGCGGCCGCTGTTTATACATTACCTGTTTTCCTAATTATAGCAAATTAAGCACTTCCAATATCACAAATACACAAACAATGAAACTATCAACATAACAACACAAACACTAATATATCATATTCACAAAAATACTATAAAACAACTTAATTTCATTAAATACGTACACGCCGTAATCGTCGCGTCTCGAAACTAAGTACATACATTTGTATGACATTGCTAAAAGTGTAAGATAACAAACAGATTTGACTTAACATAATGCACATATCAATAATACAACGCACACGATTTTCAATCTTAACTCATTTAACTAAGTATGCTTTTCGAGTAATTAAAACATGTCACGTGCTACGTTTTTCATGCCGATCACAAGATAAACACTAAAAAATAGATACCATATGAATATAAACGCTATAGCAACGGATTAAAGTTTAAATTCATTTAATTTATTATCGTAGGAAAACGCTACGGAAATCAACATAGCTTAATAGTAACGGTGTGAAAGGGATGCGAGATAGTTATGTGTTGTAGTGTGAAAGAGATAGTAAGGACAAGGTCAGCGATTTAAGCGAACAATAAATTATAATATAAATACTAGAGATCATACGCTTTAAACGGATTTTCTTAAATCACGATCCTTCAGTTTATTTAATAATTATTAGATATTTCACCTGCACTTACTATTTACACAGAAAAGCAATGATTTATTTTATAAATAAAATGAAAAATAGAGATGAGCAATGAAATGTGTATAGGGGCCGTATTATGACCTTTTATTTCCAGACAGTTTACGCCGTGAATTGAACTGACTGGCAAATTCATATCATGATCGCAATAACCAGCCATGGTTAATTATGTTACGGCCACTGTAAGAATCAACAAACTGTAAAAGTTATTTAGAACACAGGTACAAATTACAATAGATATACAATGGTATAGATTTCACTGGTCTCAATAGTATGCTAGGAGCGCCTACAGTTTCAAAAGACGTTGTCTCTACAAGTCCATCTTTTCAATTATTTACAGATTCAGACAGACAGACAAACTAACACTTTGAATATTATTCAAGTTATGGATATGATACCTATCTAATATTTCAGTCCATTTTTTTCTCCCTAGCCAAGATATAAGTAGAGTCAATTCAATGATAGAGCAGAATTGACTCTATTTATTTATGCCCGTTTTCCTAAGCATTATAAGTGAAATACCATGTACCATTGTCAGTTTTTATTTATCTCATACTGTATTAGTAATCTCATAGTGTATTCTTAAATTTAAAACAACAACCTATTGTTAATATTTTTTTGTGAAAAACTAAATTATAGCGCAGTGAAAATAAGTTTCTTATTTTATCTTGTCCTTCTTATATATAAAATTCTCGCGAAGTTTGAAGTTAAACTCCTCCGAAACGGCTTGTCCGATTCTCATGAAATTTTGCGTGCATATCGGGTAGATCTGAGAATCGGTCAACATTCATTATCATACCCCTAAGTAATAAGAGTAAGGTAGAACAACGTTTGCCGGCACAGCTAGTTTTGATATATTTTTCTACCTCTTAAGAATATAAGTTTCACATATTATAAGATTTTCTTTTATAACATACATATTATTACATACCAACATTACAAGGAAAGTACTTTCTTGCACCGTCAGCAAATTACAAGCATACCCATTTATCAACTTCACGTGACAAGCAAGCAATTACCCTTTACATAAAAAAGCGTAGGTAAGTATGTATTAAGTTGGAATAATTTGGAATACTTATTGAGTTTAATTTGTAGGTTATTTGATGATTCTAAAAAAACGCATATATTTTCTTCTCTACTACTTAAATATAAACTCTATCAAGTACGTGAGAGCTAATAATAGCTAAATTATTATTTTGCTAATATTTATTTCCCATACAAAACACATGTGTTTTTTGTTATTCATAAAATAATATGATTATGGTATGATTATTCTATTAATGTATGTGTGTCTTTCTGCTTGTCTCCTAATTTTTTTATAGGTGAATTTATCTTTTAGACAACGAATTATGAAAATTATTGTCAAGTTGACAATAGAAATAATTTTTTTCTATATAAAACGAATGAAATAGATACGTATATTTTCGTCTTTTACAATCCTCAAAGCATAGAATAAATAGAAGAAATCTGAATTTCTTCGATCCTAGAACGACACCGATAGCGTTACTCGATACATTACATAGGAATTGGATTTTTATTGCATCAATTCGATTGAATACGCGACGGTTCAAATAGCAAAACGTTTAGGATAAAACACACTTTAAATAGGAAATCGTGGTTAAATTTTAAATGTGGTTTTAATATTAGTTGTGATTTTTTTAACTTTACTTCATATTATTATAATATGAAGAATTATAGTTTTATTTCATACCGTACGTTTCAATTTAATAACATAATACAATGGATAAAATAATAAATATCGGTATTATTTAGGAAAATCAGTTCTTATTTCATTAATTAATAACTAATTTTGTATCTTGTCAAATCAATATACACTATTGGGACGAAAACAGTCAAAAAGTTAACATTTTTGAATATAATTAACATTCAATTAGTAAAGGGCTATTAAATAAAAATCCTCACATTATAAGTTTAATTTAAATAATTATTTATATTAGCACTTACCTCTTCTTCAAGGGCTGTGGGGAATTGTGTGAGGGGTTTCACAGCGACATCTTCTAATGCAGATTTGCGCCTGGAATGTTCGAGAACTTTTTAGTATTTTTTTTTATACTGAAGATAGGGAAGCGCTTGACCAAAGCTACTTATAATAATAAGAAAATAACTCCCTTTCTTGAATAATTATTGTGGAATGATTCATTAAATCAATGTTATATCTGTTGCACTTTAATCTTTAATAAAATGGATTTGTGAAAAAAAAAGTCCAAAAACGTATTTTTACTTTTAGATAGGTTTTTTTTTTTTTTGAAAATTTAAAATTATTCATTTATCTGTTTAGTCCCGATAATCTACGAAACAACTGATAATAAAAGTGATGATAACGATTTACCTTAGTAAGATGATCTTGTACACTGGCCCCATCAGCCCCTTGATGATGGCAGACGCGTTCAAGTGACATCTTCCGTGGAGCACTATTCCGTTCACCTGGGATAAAATAAATTAAATTAGTATTTGCAATCATCCATACTTAATATTATTATAAATGCGAAAGTAACTATGTCTGTCTGTGTGTTACTCAATCACGCCTTAACTATTGAACCAATTTGCATGAAATTTGGTATAGAGATATTTTGATACCCGAGAAAGGACATAGTATAGATTTTATCCCGGAAATCCCACGGGAACGGGAACTATGCGGGTTTTTCTTTCGGGTCAGTTGCGGAGACAAAAGTTGCTCTTGCGCGCTAGCTCTAAGCTTTTCCATACCTAATAATAGGACCTTTAAAGTTTCATAAGCATCCTCAATTCCTCAGATTACAAACAAAATCAATTATTTCAATGCACTTAACCTATATCGCATATTTTCCGTTGAAAAATCATTATCCAACCGCTTAAGTCTTTCAGCCTCGACCCGCATTGTAGAAATTGCAACCACAAGACTAACCGACCACCATATAAACTTTAACAATGTTAAATCTAATAATATGTTTTTAACTACAATTAAGAAAACTGATATGAATGGTAGATATACGGGGTGTCCCACCGTCGGTATTATAAGCCTAATGGGGGTTATAGTTTTGCATACCTACGCTGAGTACGTAAAAAATAGTTATAAAATTCCAGATGCATTTTTTTTTTCAAATAGATGATTTTTTTAAACTATTTGTATACACCCCTAACAAGCAACCCGCCCAACTTTGCCACCCGCACGTGAGCTATCGTTTCGTAAGATTATGGTTTCATAGACAAAATGCTCACATTAGCGAAGCGTTATATGCCGGCTGCGCGAAGCTAGAGAAGAAAACATGAATTTTGAGGAAAAATTTAGCAAAAAATTTTTGGCGTAATACTACAAGTTCCTCCGCGCTTAGTATACCAATAGTAGGACACTCTGTATATACGGATGCTACGGTCACAAAGCTGCTAAGCACGGGTTCTATAAGTCAATCATTGCTAGATTGGTTTAGTTAGCTAAGAATATGTACTGTATTCATTCATATTATAGCCAATAGCCATGGTCCTTATTACGATATAAGCTGACACATGTAGCTCTTCTGCTCTTAAAAGTAATATTTTTACCATTTTCCATCAATGCTCAACTTCTATTGGTCAAAGCACGTGTTACATATAGTACATGTAGTTTTAGCCTTCCTCGCTAAATATCCAACACAAAAATATTTTCCAATTCAACCTATCAGTAGCTGCAGTAGTAAATTATATCGGTCAACCAAACAAACAATATCTTTAAGCTTTACAATATTAGTATCTATTTTACCACGTATAAATTTCCTTTTTATCTCAAAACCGATGTTATTTACGTATTTTCTCAATTATTCAATGAAGTCTGTTCAGTAAATCCAAAGATACTTTATCGTACAGTAATACGACGGTGAGTAATGTTTCAATCAAACATAAAACAAGAATAGTACCAGCTTCCGCGCCAATTTTGGATAAGGTTCTTAACTCTGTGTTGTGGAATAAGTTATAGGTGATACACATTTATATTTAGAATACTTTAAAAGCGTATGGAAGGTTTGAAAACTGTCTGTATGTGATTAAGTGAACTGTGAACTATAGATTTGATTAAGGTTTTATGTTAGCTTATCCGTAAGGATAGTTGTTAGCTTAGTGTGATTCAAATAGAAGGAGCTATCTCAAATTATTCAGATCTTCACTCTTTTAAAGTAGAATAATCGAGAAAGATTATAAGAATGTATCTATAGATCGTTTGTTAATATTTCACTAAATACAGCTGATCAGAGCTGTACAAAATCTAAATACAATAACAGTATAATTTCAAAAAATTAAATAGTAAACTGACTCTGTGATAATAAAACTTTGTATTCCGATAACCTGTATTGTTTAAAATCTGTATAGTTTATCCCTTTTTATATCCCAACCATATTCCATAATTTTCATCTTAAAATCATCCAATCATTTATTCTATCTTACACCCGCTACAACTCATCAGATGTACCGATTCCCACACACACTTGGCATCTCTCCAAAGAATTGCATTACATGCGATCCGCGTTAATGTATGCATGCGAGTAATTATACAATTGTTTCTACGCAATACACTCGCTATATCTATATGTCTGAGTCATCTGGTTGAATCTGCTATTTGATTGAATGACTAGAGGACAACCCGTCAAGTTGTGCAACATTCATGATCCATTGAAATGTTACATTTTTTAGCCCTAACCTTGCGTTTTTTAGAGGACGCAATTTTGTTTTTTTGATGTGTAGGGGGGGGTCAGTGTGAAGCTAAAACCAAGTTTGTGGGGTCGCCACCCTTGTCCCACGGCCGCCATCTTGAAAATAGTGGTTGAAATGGTTTTTACGATATATCTCTTAAACTATTTAACTGATAAAAAAATATCATTAACATTATTTGTTGCAAATTAAATTCTCTACAACTTTGGTGTAGTAACTTTTAGTCGTAGAACTATAAATAAAAAAGTTATAAGCGAAAATGTTCAGAAATTAGAGCCATTTATATTTTTCAATAAAACTTTTTTTTATCATTTTACGAAGAAATGATATCAGACCATTTTTGTAGATTGTTTTTCGAGGAACAACTTTTATGTACAACATTTTTTCATAACGTCAATAACTAAGGTTTTACAGCGCTCTGAAGTGAGTACTATTTTTCAGTACTCTTAACTATACATATATTGGCTATTGGCTCTTTTCTCATACTCCAGAACAATAGAAGCACACTGCAGAACATTTCAGACCTGCTTTTCGACGTAAAAAAAAGTCGCGCTTCCAGACTCTACCTCCTGGGTGGTGGGGAAAAGATTCAATAATTAATTATTAGTGATATTGCAAAATTAATTATTAAAAATATTATAATAACAAAAAAAACCATTACTGATGACAAATTATTATTAGTACACACATAATATAAGTATACTGTATAGTTCAGAGTACTGAAAATTAGTACTCACTTCGGAGCGCTGTAAAACCTTAGCTATTTAATTAATGAAAAAATGTTGTATATAAAAGTTGTTCCTCGAAAAACAATCTACAAAAATGGTCAAATATCATTTCTACGTAAAATTATAAAAAAAAGTTTTATTGAGAAATATAAATATCTCTAATTTCTGAACATTTTCGCTTATAACTTTTTTATTTATAGTTCTACGACAAAAAGTTGCAGGATCAAAGTTGTAGAGTATTTAATTTGCAACAAATAATGTAAACAAATTTTTTTTATCACATAAATAGTTTAAGAGATATATCGTAAAAACCATATCAACCGCTATTTTCAAGATGGCGGCCGTGGGACAAGGGTGGCGACCCCACAAACTTGGTGATAGCTTCACACTGACCACCCCTACACATCAAAAAAATAAAATTGCGTCCTCTAAAAAATGCAACCCCAAATGTAACTTTTCAATGGACCATCAACGTCTTGACTGAACGTCATTTAGAATAGTCGTTGGTTATATTTTGGTTGGTTGGTTATATTATAAAGGGGTTAATTCAGGTTAGATTCGTTGTTTTTTTTTTTAATTACACGGAAATAGGTTGTTGCATGAATCAATAACCAACTACTTGGACATTGAGTGACGCTTGTTAAATCAACGTTCGGCCTAGTCATTCAATTGAATGTCTTCATTCAATGAACGCGCTAGTCATTGAATCAAATAGCAGATTCAACCAGATAACGGTGACATATACATGCATTGGATACGCTTCACGTCGTAAACTTCTATCATTAAATGTGCTATTTCGATGTTAGTAATGCTTTGAATAAACGCTTAAACAACGACTAGCTGTGCCCGCGGTTGCAGCCGTGGACAGAATAGAGACAAATGTGTAGTATCCAGTACTATTGAAGTCTAGCATATAATCGATAAAAAATCAGAGAGAAATTTATCTGATTGGACCATAAAAGGCTATAAATTATCCGAGACTATTGAAAATATATAGTCATTATAAATATAGAAAGAATATGGGATTTATTGCCACATAAACTTAAACTGAATTAACTTTAAAAAATATACGTGACGATAGAAAATAACAACATATTGTAGTCGGACTTTGACACCCAGATCTGCGCTAGTTTTCAGTCTGTCCGCGTATTAAACGAAGCTTACTAAACCTCAAAAAATTATGTATTGAATAATCAAATTCATTATCTGCCTGAATATTAGTCTGTAAGTTCACATTGCTTCTCATAATACACGCATCCAAAAAGCGGCAATAGACTGTCAAGTTTTAATAGATTTTAATGAGACTCCTCAATCACAGGATACGGCTATTTCGCAACCATTTTACGACAATTTTTACGTTCTATATTCCTTGATGCGAGTGACCTAATTCCTACCGAATCATTGCTCAACTACGAGTACATTCACTTTGTTTATTGTCCTGTTAACGAAGACATTCATTTATAGTCATTAATCTACAGCGTTCCCTTTTTATGCGAATTCAGAATAGGATAGTCAGGAATTTCGGTCCATTTCAATTCGCTCTTTATAAATAAACTGGTAGTATAAATACTAAAGATTTTTATCTACTAAACAAAGAAGCCTTGTAACAAAATTAGAATTCTAAAATTATCATACATCTCGTATTGTGGTGACAAATGTTCGGATTGTAATATGTATATAAATACACAATATTGTAGAGAGTTCATACAATAGTTACCATAATATTTAATCGCGATCTAAACAAAGCTTACTGTAGGAGTACTAGACAATTCATGAACTTGTTTATGTTATAAATATCATGAAATGAAACAAGACAAATAGATTATACATTATTTCTCCTAAGTGAGGGTCAAATCTGGTCGAATTGACGTATTGGTTTATGACTATATCATGAAGACCCTTCTTCTTCATAATAATATAGTCATCAACCAATACGTCAATTATAATATGACGTCATTGGTCAATTAACCTCCTCCTATCAGCTAATACTAATCCTAATTTTAAAGTTTAGTATCAAGATCAATAAACCTTAAGCTACCACGCATCGTATAAGTATCAATAAAATAAAACATTTACCCGTTACGTCAATCTCCTGAATAAAACTTTTATGCCATATAAAGCAAACATTAGACTAGACACCGTCTATAGAATAAGCCAAGGTTATTACTCTTGTTATTCATTCCTTCATTCATTTGATCTCACGTTTAAGTCAATATGGCATTTTGCCAAAGTCTAGTTCTTAAGGGTTCTATTTAGCTTAAGAAGGCTTTTGTTTTGAAGTACTTAGCGAACTTTTAGTGGCTTTTTTTCTGTACACATTATATTGTAGATCAGTCTTTCCCAACGTGGGCGATAACGCCCCCTTGTGGGCGCTGCAGGCCTAAAGGGGGGCGGTAAGAGACCCAGAAAAAAAAGGGGGCGTTGTGTAGGGCTTTGGGGTCGATTTATAATTTCATCTACCTAGCTAGGAAGACTCTTAGACACCGACTGAGCTCTCGACTTCGAGAGTCGACATCTTGTGAACATCAACTAATATTAATTAAGATATAGCTCAAACTCGGTTCGATATAATAGACCGCGGGCAATCATGTTTTAACAAGTTTTTGTTAAATAATCCGATTTGTACATTCCTGTATCAATCGACTGGTTCTATAATATTTGTTCTTGCTTGTCGAGTACGATTGGGCGTCGAATGAGATAAACGAGTTTATGCACGTTTGTATTATTCCTGTTGGTGCGTGCTGCTTATGCAATCCTATATAAACGACGTAAATTTATTTTATTTTCATTTGCGGTTTCGCGCATAATAGATAAGCAGTACTTGATTTCAACACTTACGTATTTCTCAAAACAAAACAATGTCGGAAGTAAAAAAGAAGAGACGGCAATACTCTGCGGAATATATTAAATTCGGATTTATTGAAAATCCCACAAACCCGTCGTCGCCTTTGTGTCTTCTATGTCTAAAAACATTTTCGAACGAAGCAATGAAGCCTTCAAGACTGCAAGATCATTTGAATAAAATGCATCCAGATAAGAAAGACAAGAATGTAGCATATTTTCAAGGCCTAGAGAAGAAGCATAATACTCAGCCAAGTGTATCAAAACTATTTTTGGCGGCTGCTAAGCAAGATGACGACGGACTTCGAGCTTCGTACAATATCTCTTTGTTAATTGCTCAAAAAGGCAAACCACACAACATCGGAGAAGAGTTAATTTTGCCAGCAATAAAGGAAGTAATAACTACTGTGCTTCATAAACCGGCCGCAGATATTATCCGAAAAATTCCTTTGAGTAATAATTCTGTGCAAAGACGAATTGATGAAATGGCTGAAAACATTGAAGAATCATTGTGCAATCATCTGAGGACTAGTCAATTCTCAATTCAGCTCGATGAGTCCACTTTACCAACTAATGAAGCGTTGTTGCTATCTTACGGGAGGTTTATTAAAGATGAGAAAATACGTGAAGAACTATTGTTTGCCAGAAATTTGGAGACAGATACAAAAGGCGAAACCATATTCAATACATTGGAAAAGTTTTGTGAAGAGAAAGAGATTCCTTTGAAAAATATTATATCAGTTGCTACGGATGGCGCTCCGGCTATGACAGGGCGCCATAAAGGCTTCATAGCGTACTTAAAGAATAAAATTCCAGATGTCCTTGCTATACATTGCGTTATTCATAGACAACATTTGGTTGCTAAAAACTTAAGTGAACGACTATTTCAATCACTGCAATATGTCATCAAAGCAGTCAATAAATCCGTAGCAGCTCTTTGAATGATAGATTATTTCATCAGCTTTGTGCTACTAATGACGAAGATTTCAACCGTTTGTTGCTTCATACTGAAGTTCGTCGCAATTGTCTGATTCGATTTTACAACCTGTTTGACTCTGTGATAGAGTTCTTGGAAACTAAAGATACAGAACTGCGCAACAAGCTCATAACATCAAAGAATGATATAGCTTACATGACAGACCTGTATAAATTGTTCAACGACATGAACCTCCAACTGCAAGGCGATGAACTAAATTTAATTAAAACAAAAAATGTCGTTGCTGCTTTCGCAGCCAAACTGCTTCTGCACAAAAAGAATATGGGCAGACGTGAGTTTCACAATTTTCCGAATTTATCAGTATTCTGCAGTAACGACGACTTGTTTGCCTACTGCCAACATTTGGAAAACCATGGAGGTTTTTGACTTCACCGAACGATACCAGGACATTTTAAACTTGGAAATACCAGACTGGGTGTTGGATCCGTTTTCAAATGTCAACACAGCAATGTCACCTCAGCTGGAAGAAGAGAATTGACAACAAACGAAGAAACAAAAATCAAGTTCAAAAATGGATATCAAGAATTTTGGCTACAAAAACCGATCCCGCAATTGTACCCTGGATTGTGGTCAATTGTTCAACGATTCTTGATAGCATTCCCATCGTCATATTTGTGTGAACGTGGATTTAGTGCTGTGGCAACACTGCTTACTAAAAAGAGAAATCGTTTGCGTGTTACCGAACGTGGCGACTTGCGGCTGTTTTTGAGTAAATTGGAACCTGATATTATCAACAAACTTATTGAACAGCATCAGATTCAACCTTCACATTAGTTTTTATATAAGAATTGATTATGTTTGTTTTATTTTCAATAAAAGATACTCTGTCCGAATACTATAAAGTTGCGTTTCAATAATCATTTATAAGTACTTAGCGGTTTTTAAGTATGTTTAAAAAGGGGGGCGTTAAAAAATAATTTATTCTTAAAGTGGGCAGTAGACAAAAAAAGGTTGGGAACCCCTGTTGTAGATATTATGGTTATTTGCAGTTGTTTATTTCTTATTGGTGAAAGGGATAACATAAAAAAAAACCAGGCTCCTAAGATAGTAAAAACTGTTTTTCAGGAGCCTGTGTCTTCCATTTACAATGACACGGTCACGGATACGAAGATAGCAGTTAATTATTATTAAACTCTATAGAAATGAACCTTAAAAACCATTGTATTTGGTTGTTATACTAAAACTAGGTAGAAAGCAATTAGTGGTTAATTCCAATTAAAATAATTGGACTGTACTAATTGTACTCTCGGTTCAATGACTGACTGATTTAAATTCTCTTTAAAGATGTGTTATTATTAGAATACGAGAATAAATACTAAGGGCGTTACTATTTCTATATCATAATATAATTTTAATGAATTTTCACTTTATGTATATATTTTTGATGTGCCGATTCGTGATGATTGATTGAAATATCAATAGAAATAGAAAAACTGGTACTTTATCAGTAAATTTTTGTAATAAGTTTTCATTGTTCGTCTCCTTTTTGAACTTCCTATAAACGTAGTTCAACCAACGGAAGATCTTCAATCACCAAAGCTTTTTGAACAATATTACTTCATAAAGCTATTACATCTAAATTAATGTCAGACAGTGCTTCAAATCACCTTTACAAAGATACATGGAATGAGGCGCTTAAAAATATGTATGTATTTAACAATTTTATGTACCATAACAAATTTTACAATGATTACGATATTAAAACAAAAGGAAAACATACATAATACATAAGGCAACCTTATCGCTTATCAGCGATCTCTTCCAGGCTGCCCAAGGTAAAGGATAAAGATTTAACGAAATAACGTTAACCATATAATAAAGCAAATGAAAGCATAATAATGCTGATGGATGTCAAATCGAAATGCAAATTATCTCAAGTGTAGGTACCATTTCCAATCAAGAAAGTTCACTCTTAGTCAGATGTTGACAGTTTCCGTACAATAAACACCAGTTAAAGCGAACTTCAATGTCATAAGGTCGACCACAATTTCTTCCCAGCCTAACATTCTCGAGTGTTATTGTTTCAGCTACAAGCCAGGCATAGGATAGGCTGTTTATATACGAGTCAGACAACAGTTAGTTTAATGAAATTGAGATACATCGGGTTATTAACCAGCTATTACTTTCAATAGGGAACAGAAATATCTTTCTTCTTTATCACCAAAGAAATAAACTTCTGACACGACGATCATATTTTTTTATTCACCTTTAAAATTTTGAAATACTGTTGCATGTCATGATTGTGAAAGATGTTGTTTATAACGTCTTTCAACTCTTAATATTCAGGTCAAGAAGCTTATATCTTATACACTGGAGATTTCGGTATGAACATTTGACGTGTAACAAGAAAAATGTTGTGTTTTATCACTTTCACACCTAACTTGGTATTGCCACTGTTAATACGAAGTTTTCCCAAGGCTACTATGTATGCTGTAATATTCTGTGCAAAAGGTTAGTATTTGTTGAGTTTGTTGATAAATTGCCAACAACGTCATTCAGAAGCATTGTTGGATGAGACAATTATTATTTATGCTAAATAAAATAAGTATCTGAACCAATTATTAAAAAGCGATACTCCCTGATTATGGGTAGTTACCATAATAAAATTGTAGCAACTCTCACTTTGACAATATGGCATAAGCACAGAGTACTTTTTTATATATGAGAAAGGCATAAGTGTCAAAAAAATTACGTCGCTTCGAATATTTAAGTTAATATTGTTGCGTATTTAATAAATATTTTCCGAATATAAATAATGTATTGCATTGTGAAAAATTGCAGAAGTTTTTGGACACCAAATTCTGGCATAAAATTTCACAGGCAAGTGTATATTTACGCTATTTACAATATTCCTCAATACTCATGCATTTACCTGTTTAGAATCATTTTCATGGCAAAAATCGTCAATTTTATCATCATTTTAGTAATCAATCATGCTAAATATCTTCTATCTATCTTCTTTTCCTAATAATTTCATCATTTTTCAATAAACCAATTTAACAAGTAAGGTAACCATGATGACGAGTTTTTACGGATAGCGAAGAGAAAATATTGTAATAGTTAACAAAATTATGATGAACATTTAGAACACCATTTCAAAGATTTTTATACTAGTAATGAAACAACGCACGACATCGATATTGCACTCACATGTGGTTTTATGTTTGTTCTTCTTTAACATAGAAATTAATAGTTCTTTTAACTTACCAAATTTTTTTTGTTTTACTTATTTCAGCTTTCCAAAAAATGAAATAAAAAGAAATAAATGGCTGTCCATAGTGCCTATCAAGGGTAAAATTTATCAACATGCCAGAATATGCAGTTTGCATTTTAAGCCTGAGGATTACGGTCCAGAAAAAAAAATACCTTTTGAAAAGTGCTATACCTTTTTATTTACCACATTCTTGTTACTGCGTCTCAACTGTGGATAAAGTAATTTTAATTATATTATAATAATTAACCACCATGAAACCATTATATTTCACTGAATATTTATACTAAAATAACAAAAGTATTTACAAAGTACCTATATAATCTGAAAATGTTTTTAGGCATGTAACTAGTAATGTATGTAGCACTCATTTTAATTAAAAAATCGTAGTATGAGATCAAAAGTTATCAAGCGTTATTTAAAACTATCATTCTCTACCAATTAAAATGGTATGTACCTATAAAGATGATAATTATTCATGTAAGTTGACCAGTAATATTATAATATAAATACTGTTAAAAATATATGTCGTTATTATTTATAGACCATGATTTTTAGTTTTTTCTATTTCGAAAAATCCTGAATATACAAACCAGTGTGGTCACCCACAGAAAGAGACAAAAAACAACACTGACGTCATTCAAGGTTATATTTTCTTGTGACAAGTTAATGGTCATAGTGCAATCTCCAGTGTATTAGATATAAGCTTCTTGATTCAGGTAGAACGTAGCCAACTTGTCAATTCCGATTATTATCAAATATCAGTCAGAGCATCTGAACAACTTTCACATGAAAGATCATCAACCATTTTCATAACATTATATTATGCAGATGAATAGAAGGAATAGAAGCATCATAAAAATGCCTTAAAAACGTTCCCAGTCGCTTCGTTATCAGACAGCCTTAATTCAAGAGTTATATTGTTTCGGTTTCAGCCATAACTTATATTATCCTTCAACTTGAATAATGAATGTTTGTTTTC
This sequence comes from Colias nastes, assembly GCA_907164665.1. Taxonomy (NCBI): domain Eukaryota; kingdom Metazoa; phylum Arthropoda; class Insecta; order Lepidoptera; family Pieridae; genus Colias; species Colias nastes. Next base: position 26,534 of record CAJQZM010034921.1, read on the forward strand.
CCAAAGATAAATTCTAGATGTATCTTATGTGATGTATGTTTAGTCACCTCTGTGACTTTGTCGATTATTTACCGCGAATTCATTTGAAAGGTTATTTGTTTTATCTTTCCCAATAAATGAAAGGTTGTGTGTTTGACTTTTAAAGTAACGACTTTATTTAATGTTTGTGAAAGTATATCGATACTATATAATTATGTAGGTAATAAGTTATTACCCTGGTATAGAGGGTGCAAGTGGGCGACGATGATCACTTAACATAAGGTGACTCGTCTACTCGTTTGCCTTCTATTAACATAAAAAAAGTAAACGAAAGTCTGCCTGTCTGTATTTTAAATGTAAATCGGTAAAGGTTTAAATGTAAGTCGGTAAAGGTGGTTGGGTTGCCTGATGTTATCATCTAAGCTTGCCTCTATCTATTACACCTTCAAGGCTGAAGCATAGCAATGATTTTGATAAAATGAAAAAAAATAAAAGAACTTTAAAGAACAATGGAGTTGTATAACTGTTTCCCTAAATAACACCCTATTCTTATGCAAGAGATTCAGAAGTCTATCTTACGTTATGTGTAACATAATACAATACACAACCAATCAATCAATCAGTTATAAACAAAGCAATGATGCCAAGGCCCAATTACAATAAAATAGATCGTCTATGTTTTTCCACATTGCATTATGGCGAGCAAATATTATATACACTTGATTAAATATTTAGAAATAAAACAAAAACAACGCAGTCCATCAATCAAAAGTACGTTATAACCTATATGACGATATTATTTTAATTCAGACGGATTATTTACAACTGAATGTTTTCTAAAATGCGATAGATTATGGGGTATAAGAATACATTTTCTACTAATATTTTCAACGATACAGCAGTATACTATACACATCACTACATAGTATAAAACAAAGTCGCTTTCTGTGTCCCTATGTCCCTATGTATGCTTAAATCTTTAAAACTACGCAACGGATTTTGATGTAGTTTTTTTAATAGATAGAGTGATTCAAGAGGAAGGTTTTAGTATATAATTTATTATGTTTTAGACAAAGCGGGCGAAGCCGCGGGCGGAAAGCTAGTATTAATTATCTTAAGATAGGTCTTTACATTTGTCTCTATCATAACAACGTAGTTTTTACAACGTTAAAGATAGTATTTTCTAGTGTTTGATTTTACGCGAGTATTATACATTTAGAAATTAAAGATTTTTAACGGATTTTAAACGCGATTTATTCTCTCTTATTGAGTCTCCCCGTGACCATGCTCGCTGTAAAGTGTTCGAAACGTCGGGTAACTTATATTATCTATGTATAAATCGCGTTTAAAATCCGTTAAAAAATCTTTAATTTCTAAGCATTATAGATAGTTCTGATTTAAGCAACAGTTTAACAACAGTGATCATAATAACAATTCATTTTGAAATCAGTCAAATTTATCAGTCCAATTTATTTTGAAAATCATCAGGAAAAACTACATACAGCATTGGGCCTTAGGTCTGAAACGTCGACCAATATAAAAGACGGTATAAAACCCCCTCTAGCGGTTATACCAAGAAACTATGAACTCCATACGATCTATATTTCTACTTTTAATAGTTTCCGTTAACAATAAACTGTTTATATTCACATATATTTAACAGCCCACAGAAAATAACATAATAAAAACTGAAATCTCTACAGGCGATTATATACCTTATTTATTAGAGGCTTTGTCTGAATATTGTGTGATTAGAAATATATTGCTGTTTTCTTCTATAACGATGAATTAGCTAGTTTCTTTTATCATAAGCTGAAAGCTATAGACTGAGCCAAACCATACGAAGCTAGATTTGTGTCAAAACTAAAAGTACCTATTTTATCTTCCTTATTTTATATAGAAAATATTTATTCACCTTCAGAAAAGGAAAAGTATGTAGGTTATAATATGGGATCAAATAATTTCACCAGATCTTTTTGTTTATATAAGTAAACTAGCTTACCGCCCGCGGCTTCGCCCGCTTTGTCTAAAACCTAATAAAATATATACAAACTTCCTCTTGAATCGCTCTATCTATTAAAAAAACCGCATCAAAATCCGTTGCGTAGTTTTAAAGATTTAAGCATACAAAGGGACATAGGGACAGAAAAGGCGACTTTGTTTTATACTATGTAATGAATTTGCCAGAAGTTTCCCAACCTTTTTTAATTTAGCTAATAAATGAGGTCACGAACAAAAACAAACGTGGAAAGTCGAGAGATATTTATTGCAAGAACAATCAACAAATTTATTTTCATTCCAGATTCTCGCCTGAACAAATACGTAGAGAAAACACTTCAACTACAACACCGTATAAACAATATCGTAGCGATCTATTCCTGGGTTACCAACAGCGCAAAAATTCTAATAGTATATGTATAAATATTGTTCTGAAGATTAAAGCGCAGACTAAAGGTAGATTCGTGAAGCTGAAGCAGTATTTAGGATGAAAGTTATTTTTAAAACTTCATGATCCCTGATCTAAAATTGGCAGGGTCTCAGTCATTGATATACTTTAATATGTCATTCTTTTATAATATATTTTTTAAATATATGCCTTTCATTTGTTCCTGATATCAATGGAATAGTCCCGTTCCTAAGTAAGTAATGTGTGGCATACCGCATATGCGTTTCATTACGATATCTTTTCTTATTAGTTAATATTGAGCCAACCAGACGGCGTCCTTTTTTACACGAGTACCTAATTGGAGAATTATATGACTGTAGTATTTGACCATTGTATTACGGAAGTAGGTATGTAATTGGAAATGATTGCTGAATTATTTCGGAATGAAGTTTCAAGTTTCAACAGAGTAGATCTGACAAGAAACTTTGCAGTTGCGAGAGAAGATCTAACAAGAAACTCTACTTTAAAAGCTAACTCTCACCTCCAAGATCTCGTCTCCCACTTTAACAGGCGGTGAGGACTTGGCCGCCGCACCAGCTGGATGTATCCCGCATATGAACACGGCCATCCTGCTTCTATCCCTGTGTCCCGCCAGACTGAGCCCCAGACCGAACTTGGCGGTCTTCTCCAGTTTAACCACCACCACGCTGTCTCCGAGTGGCCCATACTTCTTCTTTATTTTGTCTGGAATGTTGAAAATAATATTGTACTAAAAATTATAGGAATTTATTTGTTTATTTAATTCTTTATTTCACACACATAAGAAATAAAGATACGTAAAGAAAATAGAAGAAGTCTTTGGTAATTGACATAGAAGGAATAGAGACAAAGTGTAGTTAATTTTCAACTAAGGGGCACGTATGGGACATTTGGATATAGATTTACATAAAATTACATAGATTTGCGTAAAAATTGGAAATTCAAAATATTGTTTTTATTCAGTAAGCTATTTTAAGTTTTGTTAATAATAAGTAACGTTAAAAAGAGAAAGATTCTCTTTAGATAGATTATCAGTAAATATAGATTTTTATCAACAAACAGTCATGAAGATCAAGTAATAAAAAAAAATTATAAAATATATTATAGGTACCTATTAAATTTTGTATGAGCTTGCAATAAGTAAAATTGTCGTAGCAGAAACATTTAATGAACGTCGTATTAATTAAAATTAAATTCTCCAATGCACTAATAATTCTCTGTCGTATTAAGAATCAAAGTACACAATATCTCTATAAATATAATGAGTCTACTCTTTGATTCAATAGTTAAATAAATCCAAGAAATACATAGATATGTTCCCAATATCAATTATCAAACATTTGTATTATAAAAACATGCCAAGAGACATAAAGTCCATGAAAAATACATGCTTTTCAACCCACATTAAGAATTATAATCTGTACACGCAATAAATCATCCACAAAATATACACCGCTCAAACGCGTCATAAACTCGTAACATCTTTGTCACCAAGACTTTGTCTTTTAATTTCGTCGGCTTGGTAAACTTTTGAACAACTTTATTATCCTCAATTTGTTCGTCAAAGCGTGAATCCGCTTCCCGCCAAAATTCCCGGAGCTACATCATTACTGCCACAGTAAAGAGAATACGAACGGTAAGGTAACTAAGCCTTGCGTTACTGTACTGTCGATTCGTTCTATTTTCTTACATCTTAATTACTGTCACAATAAAAATAATACGAACAGTAAGGTAACTAAGCGTTAGGTTAGTGTACAGACTGTTGATTATTTACATTTTCTAATAGGTATCTTAATTATTTCCACAGTAAAATAATACGAACAGTAAGGTAACTAATACTTTTATTTTCTTAGGTTATTGTACTGTCGATTCGTTATATTTTCTAACATCACGTATATTCGACAACATATTCTACGCTTCATGTTTTTGATTAGTTCAGCACTCGAATAGCTTCTAATTATAAACATCCTAGAATATCTTAGTTAAGATTTACCTACGTCTTTATTTGTGCTATGAATTAATTTGTGCCTGTTTGTATTATTAAATCTTGTCTTACATGATAAGTAAATTTAAATATTCAGCGTCTTTATATTGTTTAATCTAAGCCAAATAAAACCTTGATATTGATATTTTTATTTATGAACTTTCTAGTTTCTATAATTTTCCTCTTTCTGATAAATATTTTGCTACACGTGTAGTTTGAAACCACAAGATTATATGAAACTAAAACAAAAGGTCAAAAATTGTTCTTTGCACGAAATCATCTCAAGGAGAATGTTTCACTTTATTCAATTTGCTGTGGGAAATCTTATTTTCGGCTCTGAGTAAACGATGTCCTTTGCTGGGAAAAGCGAAAACTCCATTTTCTGTCGTCTTACGAAAGATAACATAATATACGTTTATAAATAAAAAACTATAATAAATTCTATTTTATTTTTTGACGTGACAACGTCTTATAATTCGATAGAGCCGGCTGCACGCTAAACGCACGAAAAAACATGACTCATGCGGCGTTACCTCGCTCTGAGGCGTTCCATGTAAGGCTTGAAGTGCAAGCGAGAGCGCGGAACGAGCGACAAAGAAGCACAATGGGACGTTGTCACGTTCAACTATCGCCAGTAAACCGACTTTACAGACAACCAATTTTTTACTTTATACTGTACATTACATGATTTTGTTCATAATTACATCACTTAAATTATACCAGAAAGCACATCTAAATTCGTTGACTAATTTACAGTTTGTTAAAGTACGATAAGGTATACGAAATAATATGAGAGATCCTGAGGAGGCTAAAGTTGTGAATAAAATTTGTTCCCAAAAAGTCTTATAAAGTTGTCCTCCGTGAAAAATGGTATGCTAGCATCACAGCTAGCATCGATTATATGAAAAAACTAGCTGACCTGACAGACGTTGTTCTGTCTATCACGAACTATCAGACGCTTGGTTTAAAATACAGCAACTTTCTCAAGCTTTTCTTTTATAGATCTCCTAACATTAACACCACAAAAAGAGAATTAGCCAAATCGGTTCACACGCCGTGACCAAAGGAAATAGGGATTATCATATAAGTATAGAGATGTAAAAAACATAATAATATCGGGGTCAACCCATCTTGACCCGTGTCAGCGTCAACCCAAGATTGTCAATATTTGGAAACTTTGCCAGTTTGCAACTTATTACATAACTGGACGACCAGTATTTCATTCTTGGCAATAGACTTTGGGTTCTGTATAACGTAGAAATGCGTAGAAATATTCTAGTATCCAAATCGATGGCAATATATCATGAACTACACACGTATTCTTTTCTTTTGTTACGATTTTTCATAAGATTTCTACTCAAATTATTTTTTATAGGTGCAGAACGCGGAAAACGAGGTGTACACTGTACAGTACACATATTGGTGCGCAACTCTATATTTGGATGTTTGCTCAAGGAATCAAATCACGCATTACATAAATATTTCATGTTTTGTTATGTTTTTCTGGAAATAAAGATTTGCAACTCAGGCCTATTGGAGTCGGAAAACAATCTGTCTCAAAAGTTAAACGTACCTTAAAATATAAACAATTGATCCATTTTACTTTACCTGTGCCTTTATATCACAAAAACAACATCACATAGAATCAGTTTTTAACACAAAAGAGCAAAAATGCAAGCATTCCTGAACAACTCTACAATGCAACAAACTGCAAATGACGCCATTCCAGCTTGACCAACGATTTTTAGTTTCAACTGAATCTCTCACAGCATTGTATGAAGTGGGGTCAAGAGTGCTCCGGCACGAATGGGACACTTTGGCCTTCGATCAGTCTCACCCTTGACATAAAAACATAGGTCATTAGTGCAATTAATTTTCCAAGATTTTACGTAACGTTTTCTAGAAGTGCAAATATCTGGAAGAGGTGGATGATATGTCATATTTTTGGCACTTTTCCAATAGAGGATTATCGTTACACACCATTCACAGACTAATTTAGATGTTATATATTGTAAGTATATATCTCTGAGTCGTTCTTATTATAAGTCCCTTTAAAACTGGATACTCACTCGTTTATACGAGTGATATTGATATTATTATCAGCAACATTCATTTCTGATTCTACAAAACTAAGATAAGAGCAAGATATCAATCATACCATAACATAAATATTGTAAAAATTTAACCTACACACCTACGGCCAAGAAATAGAAAATCTAGACACGTTATACTTTCTCCCTCTTATTAATATTCTTAATCAGGCGAAATTCTAACACGTCATAACTTATCTCCATACATTATGAATCTCGTTAAAATATCCCAGAGATTAGCATCGTAAGTTATAATGGCTGTATTATGCATGAAAACACTCAGTCATTAATCAAATAGTGGTTTTATTGCGTAGTCAATGTGACAACGCCTTCGTCCTTCATATTTATAGCCGTAACTACCGCAAAATATTATGTTGCTGGCTTCGCAAATACGTGGTAGGATGACCTCTTTACGATCTAGATAGTTATTACTAGGTATATCAAATAATTGAAAAATCGTGATACTACTTATAAGCCATAAGGTGCATAATTCGATGGTATACATTTATGTTTGTATTGGATAATGGTCGCAGAAAATTTGGTATTTGGACATCAATCATTTTTCCACAAATATAGATATTAAAGAGTGCTTTGTGTAATTTAAAATAGTTTAAAAATGCATTTGAATATAAACTAAAAAAGTTAAACATCCAGCGATATCTGACTAATAAACTTTGAAGAGACAAAGAACTTCCTCTAACATAAATTGTAAAATTTAATACATATATTTCATTTCCACATTACGACACCTAAGTTAATAAGCATACGGATGGAAGGAACTTGTTGCTGATCTTTACATAAAAGGGTACGATTCCGTGATTGGATTAGGAAAGGTAGATCAAATCATGAGGTAAACCCAACATATCTCAAAATCTTACTTTACATACATCTAGGGAGTGTCAAAAAAAAATTTAAAGAACTTTAGTTTATCCAGTCTACGACTCATCTTTATTAAATCTTAGAACGTTTTTTCTTTCCCAGGCAATATATTTTCACGATTACAAGATTTTAATCGATTCCACACATTACAAAACTTGGCATTTGGCACGGATGCCAAAAGTCCAACTAAGCAACATCTGACTTACGAGCAACGGTGCATTTACACCAAACGAACATAGAGGCCATAGAGCTAGAGCAAGAGCATTCTTTCGTGATCTTTTAATGTAAACGAAAACTCGTATTCAGTGTTGTTCAGTGTATGTATAACGAAAGAATGCTCTACACCTCTTTACACTAAAATAATTTGACATAGTGGGGTTAGAATGAGCCGCTCGTTTGATGTAAATGCACCGTTAAGATAAACTTCAGTTCAGGCGAGTTGGCTTTGACGCGAAGTTGCTTGAAATTGGATAAGGGCCATCATCGCAATGCGGATTTCAATGGGGATTCTTGTTTATTTAAGTTTTTTAAATTATTAACTCTATGATATTGTTACTTGGCAGCAAGACAAGTGCCATTGTGATTTGTCTAAAGTTAAGTAATTTAAATAAAATTTTCTCAATTATATGAGGCACAAGTTCCCTTCAGCTTTTGATGTCAATAAATAGTATGCCACGCATTATTCAATTAGAGATAATATAACCCTGTGTTTTAATATTTTCAAAATGTTTAGTGTTTAATAAAAAGTTTATCGTAATTTTTATACCGTGGAACCACATTCTGACCGTTAAGTTCAAAAGTAGCGTATTAAACACTTCTAGCATCAAATTTAAATAACTATATTATATTTAAATGTATACCCATGTGAGCTTAAATCACATTTCCCTAATATTCATAATCATAGCAGAAATAATAGAATTTTCAGTACTGCAGTGCGGGAATTCCCCCTAGATGGGCTTCATTGAATAATTTCAAATGGGAATAGTTAGATAACGAGATATGGCAGCAGCGTTAGGCCTAGCTTGCTTTACGAATTATTACTCAAATTCACTATTTGAATTTTTGTTATAAATCGTGCGTATGAGGCGATATGTTATAAAAATACACAATATGTAGAATGTTTGTCATATAACCATTGACCAACTCTATCTTTTAAAAAGACGTTACGTAAAAAATATGTCCCAAAAAAATATAGAGAAGTACCTAATGCAGATTTGAAATAGATATGCATTTTATTTCAGAAGTGAAAAGTGTGATTAATTAAAATAAATAAAAAAATACCCTACTAACACCAACGCAACTTCTACGCCGAATTCCTTAGCCGAATTCTATCCACAAATCCACATCCACACAAACCGATTTTGAGAACTGACAAAAATCAAGACTCAAAATATTCAACCGTTCCGTCCGTTGATTTGCAAAGACAATATTGCCATATTCTATATTCGTAGCATGTAGCCGAGTGCTACGAAAATACGACACGTAAAACTCGCAGATAAGTCAATCGACTACGGCGCTTCAGCGCTTATCTAGGTATACTCCATTATGCGATGTAAAATAGTACAGTCGGGGTGAAAAGACGAACGTAATGATTTATTTTTACTACGTTTAAATTCTTATTCAATCAGAATAGCTGAAGCGTAGTACGAAATATTATGGTTATTAAATTAAATCTTGTTTAAGATTACTATTGTGTTATAAGCTTTTTAAGACTTTAGATACAAATTTTTCTTGTGTTTGATTTTACGCGAGTATTATAAATTTAGAATATAAGATACGCACACTTTGCAGCGGGCGTGGTCACGGGATGACTGATAAACGTCGGGAAAATAATATAATGAATAAATCGCGTTTAAAATCCGTTAAAATATTTAATTTCTAAATGGACTTAATTTATCAATATTAGTAAGTAAGTTTTTTCTTTTTCGAAATATTCCATTACATACAGTTCATAAACAGAACATAAAGTTATGACGTTGACAGTTATAAGTTGTCTCATATTTTTGAATCTAAACTGGAGCATTGAGTTGGGTATTGATTAAATGTAATTAATAATAATTAATAATTAATAACTGTCATTTTAAGATTCTTCATCATTGCAAAATTATTGACACCAAAATTCACCATCAAAACCCCCCTTCACTAACTTAAAATTGCTCCATAAGCCCCTGCTAACAAGGCTTCCATTAAAACTTTGTTATTGAAGTTTATGTTTACAAACTTACATTAGGTTCCAGCTGACAGACGGCTCTTTAGTTTGAGACCCATTTTAAGTGTATTTGATTTAGAGATACGAGTCTTGGAATTATAAACTCGCATTACGTTTGTGATGCTTGATGACTGTGATGTTTCATTTTATTCATTGCATATGGGTATACACTGTACAATGTAAATGTTATAACAATATTTAATTATTTCTTTTATGTTAACGACGTCGAATGAGTATATAGCAAATGAGTCTGCTACTTACACAACTACACGTAAATTATTTATACATTATATGTATTATTTTTCAATCCATATGGGCAAGTACTTACCATTGCGGTCCAATATACACATTTCGATTTAATTATGGAGATAGTAATTGAGTTCAAATAGCAATCTGGTAAAATATTACAATATCAACATTAGAACAAAACAAAAACTTCTCTACTCGTCTGTACTTTTGTGTAATGCATCAACGAACGCACCTTTTAACTCTATTGCATTCAACAATCGATGTCATTGACCCCGCATTTTAATATTACTAGTTGCTTCGTATTTTTAAATAAAAGTTTTCTCTCAGACGTGAAACTGATATTGTACCTAACATTTTATAGATATTTGTTTACCTATTACTTTTTTTAATAAAACCTATATAATATTCTGATTTTGTAGAATAGGTAGGTAGTAGGTACTGCAATTACAAGGGGGAGAAGAATAATTTTGTAGAAAAAAAAACAGCACCGTAAAATAAAATATTACTTCGAATCTTGCGGCTCGCCCTTCTATATTTTAATTCATTGTTTCACATTCCTTTGATAAAAAAAAATATTGTTGAGAACAAAAACATTTAAAACAATGGTAAAATACCTAAAGAACTTCGACAAAAGAACATTTTATCGAATATTTTAAGTAAAATAAACACATGAAACGACAGAAAGGTTAAAACGTAACTAATTATTTACATACTTCAAGCCTAAAGTATTAAAGACAATAGAATTTCGAAGTATTTCCATAAATGCCAGCTGTACCGAAATCAGACTCGAACTTGAGTTGCTTAAAGTTTGGGAAGTCAAAAACATTGTTAATGTGCTAGCGATGCTTGTCAAAGTTTGATTCTCATAAAGTCTGAGTGGATACTTATGAATTGGGTTGATTTGATAAACTTTATAGTGACTAAAACACGCTTCACTTGTGCAGTATCTGGATATTAGTAACCTTTAATCTAAGTCAGAACTAAATTTAGCTCTGTACCTACCAATTTTTATCAAGAGACGATCAATAGTTTTTGCGAAAAAGACTTCTAAACATTCTCAAAAACTTTACTACACTTGATTACTAACATACTTACACTAACTTTACTTCATTACTAATAAGTTGCGAAAGTATGTCTGTGTGTCTCTCTATCTTTCGCGTCGCAACAGAGTATTTCTATGGTATGATTTTTGTATTTGCAGATAGCTAGGAAGGTAGAGAGCTATGATATAAGTATTTCTTTACTGCGGTGAATCTGCGGCACACCCCGGACACTCCATACAAAATTATCGTTTTGACAGTCACACTGTAGAGAGTGCAAATGTGTGTGTTAACGCTTTAGGGTTCGCACATTAATTGTGACTAGCGTAAAGAAATTCGCGTTTTTCTGATGAAATACCGGATGTATTAAACAGTAGTAAACAGCACAATATCTAACCATTTTCTACGAAAAACGATAATCACAAATCCAAAATAATAAAATTATTTTTTAAGTCAATTTGATTAATGTTGTCAATCTTCGTTGCGTATCGTCCTTACGGAAAAATGCGGACCATCTTTAGCCTGATCGTGCGGGGTGAGGTAAGTGTTTAATTTTGGCGGGAGGCGGAGAGTGTCCGTTCTGTAGCGTTTAGCTACTATTATGTATTCTGTGTCTGCGGTAAACATCTCACTCACATCTCATTGTCGTGGGAATTTCCTTTGACAATTCGGACAAAGCCGCGCGAGGAAGGCCAGTCTAAAATAGTAGTAGCATAGAGTATTCAAAAATTACTGAACCCCAAAACCTGCCAAGTATTGTTCCAGACCTTGAACTCGCATAACGTTATGCATGCTTCGAATATTATCATTACAAAACTTCGTTCATGAAATTCTAATGCCTGTTTTACTTTGACAAAAGTTAAAACTAAACCCGTGTAGCTCTTACCAAAAAAATCGTTCGTCCATTCGTTCTATTTTAAAATAATTTTTATCCTTAAAATATTAAAAATTACATAATAAATAATTTTTTATTTCAAGATATTCATCCATATTTGTGTTAGTATACATTAATCTTAGAAACTATGTTAATAATAAGTATTATAAAATTACATTCCATACAATTAAATTCATAAATAGTGTACCTACCTAAATAATTATTGAACTGAAGAAACAATATCATAAGTATTAGAAAAAATATTCAAGAAGCTATCCACTATTCAGTCTGTGATTTAAAAAATTCAAATAAATGATATGCGCAAAAAAACACGTAAGTAGCAACAATTTATTGAGAAAATTATTTTAGGAACGCATTCTTTTAGTGTCGCATTATTTTGCTGCAGATTTGTTGAATTTAATTTTAAATATAGATTTGAATTATTAACATCTCATCAAAATAAAAATAGGCAGTTGAAATGTAAGTAGACCGTATGTTTGGATAAAACTTCCAGAGGTAATGTTTTCACTAAATTTGATATTCTTGTGTTCGGTATGTCAAGATAAGGTGTACATGTGATAAACAACTTTTAAAAATAAATAAATAACAATAATAAATTGAAAAATAACAAATACCAAATGTAGACCTGGCGAAGCTGGGACCCCGGCAATCTACACGCATTAGATTTTAAAAACACTCATTATGAACTTAATTCAACGTGGATTTCAAAACGTTATAATAAAGTCTGCCTTACAGATAACGAATTTCATATTCCTACCTACAACAAATCACATCGAAAAATCATAAAGGTTTTTGATGCGCAAACATTCTACAATACCTATGAAATTTTATACAGGGTGTCTCAAAAGAAAGTTTATATTTTGTGGATGAATAAAAAAAAAAGTAAGCGGTGTATTGAAAAAAATGTTTATTAATTATTAAAGTGCATAATATGGGAATTTATTTCTTAAAAATAATATCGTCCAAATGCAGTCCATTGCGTTCACGGCACTCATTTAATCGAACAGTAAAATTACAGTATTTATGACAGCTCGGCAGGTAGACACAGTGATGGCTGCCATTTCGTGCCGGATATTTTCTTTTAAATGCTCTAGAGAAGTTGGTTTGTTTGCATACACTTTAGATTTAAGATACCCCCACAAGAAATTATCGAGAATAGAAATTAGCGAGGAATTATTGGCCCTTACTTTTTTGAAGACGAAAGGGGGCGTGCAGTTACAGTAAATTCAGAGCGCTATGTAAAGATGATAGACGAGTTTTTAGTGCCTGCACTGCAAAACTTTCCTGGCTATAACCAGAGAACATGGTTGGAGCAAGACGGAGCTACATCACACACATCCAATATGTCTTTACCTCGAATTCATGAAATTTTCCCGGGAAAATTGATCTCTAGGAGAGGTGATATAAATTGGCCTCCACGCAGCCCTGATTTAACTCCCATGGACTTTTTCTTGTAGGGGTATCTTGAATCTAAAGTGTATGCCAACAAACCAACTTCTCTAGTGCATTTAAAAGAAAATATCCGGCACGAAATGGCAGCCATCACTGTGTCTACCTGCCGAGCTGTCATAAATAATTTTACTGTTCGATTAAATGAGTGCCGTGAACGCAATGGACTGCATTTGGACGATATTATTTTTAAGAAATAAATTCCCATATTATGCACTTTAATAATTAATAAACATTTTTTCAATACACCGCTTACTTTTTTTTTTATTCATCCACAAAATATAAACTTTCTTTTGAGACACCCTGTATATTACGATATATTATTGTACCATACATTGTCGATAAACGCCTAGATAAAATATAATACCTATGCATTTTATGATAATTTACCATATTTCAATACTGTTAAAATGTTATGATAATGTATTTCCATTAAAAGCACATCAGCTGTGGGATTTATACACTTATCGATAGAAAAACCACGAGTATGATTAATGCAATGGTTTTAATTATTAACTATAAACGATATTTCATAAACAGATACCTAAAAGTTCAAAATGATTACTAAACAGTTTTATGTTCGCAAATCCGCCAACCCGCACATGGCCAGCGTGGTGGATTATGCCTTAAAACGAACGGAACGCGTATGGGCTGATCATGAAACAATTTTGTGTTATGTCTTGAAATTTTTTGAACTGGTATCGTTTTTATAAAAATGCGTTAATAAAGTGCAAATGTATATGTTAAATTTCTGATGTAAATAATTTAAAGCGGTCATAAATATGATCGCAAATGTCACTGGACATTTGCGATTATATTTATGACCAAATGCAATTCCAGTAGTTCTAGAATTTGGAATTACGCCCAGAATAAATATGTGATTAATTTAAGCACTATCCTATGTTTTCTTGTTACCCGCATTTTTAAGCTTTTAGTAAATTACCTATGTTAAAAAACATCCTGCCTTTAAATTTAGGGTAGCTGCAAATTATACATACCCGCATTTTCAAGTTTTTAGCAAATTCTATCTCGTTTATAAATATAGGATAGATGAAAGTTATAGACCTACCCACATATTTAAGATTTTAGAAAATCGTGTACATGTTATATAGGAAAACTATCAGGCAAATTTGTTATTAGTGTAAACATAATCAGGGGAATTTTATAAGGAAAATTTGTGTAAAAATAGTTACCAAGTTCAAGTTCAGCTTCAGCGTCTTCAGAGATCGTCTCCATGACACGATCGCATGGCTCTAGTTCGCGCGGGAGCGTCGCTCGCGAGCGGGTCGCCCGCCGCGCACACTCCGCACACGTATGCAACGTGACGCTTTTAGCACCTCTATTCTTAATCACATAAGGTTCATTTTCGATTATCCATTCGTCATTTAGCGCACTTCACTCCCCAATGCTTTTGACGTTTTTATAATCCCTATTCTTAATCACATAAGGTTCATTTTTGCATATCCATACGTCATTTAGTAAACTTCACTCGCCTATCTTCGTGATGTATTTAACACCCCTATTTATTACTATATAAGGTTCATTTTCGTCCGTCATTTAGTACACTTCACTCCACTATGTTTGTAACGTTTTTATCACTCCTATCCCTTATAATATAAGGTTCATTTTCAATTATTATTAATCCGTTATTTTCAACACGGCACTCGCGTCTATAACGTTTTGTTTTAACACCCTTAAAACTAATCATTTAAAGTTCACTTTTAATAAACCGAGATTGCACAAACTTCACATGGATTTTACGTGATGCTTTAACACACTTATTGTAATTGAGTAAGGTTCATTTTCATTCGACATTTAACTCACTTCAGTTCGCAAGCACTACATTATGTCTAACACACTTATGTAGAAGTACTTAAGGTCAATTTCAGCTTGAATTTAATTAGCTGAGTAAATTTAGTACCAATTTTTGAAGCTAGAAGATAGATTCATCACCTAAATACCATTGCAATAAGGAACATTTTTGCTTACGCTTCAAGTAAGGTCTTTGTAACAAGCTTCATGCAAATTTATAAATTGAAGCTAATGAAAATTCAATTAGGTTCACTTTTGTTACAGCGTAAATAAAGTTACATTGGACAATGGTATTGGAATTTTTAGTATTGGTCACTGGGTTTATTGAAATTGACTTATTTAATGAATTAGATTCATTTCAGAATACAAAAACTTTACTTTTTAGAAAATACGTTCGATAATACATTTGCTGTTACGTCATTAAGAATATTTTTTAGAATACACCAGTAGATACTGCTTGTAATCATAGTGATCATACTACATCCAAAGCTTTGGCATGTTTTTAAGATTTGTTACCCATAGAGACGCGTTATAATAAATGATATACCTATAAATAATTTCCTATGAATAATATGATTTATAATAATGTGAGAATATGCTAATATTGTAGCAGTAAATAGCTTTTAGTAGTACGTATATGAATTCGTGTCCAAAATAATTCAATATGGGGAGCTTAATAACTGTGATATTGATATTAATATGTGGCGTACCGTCAGCAAAATATATTTTATAAGTATTGAATTATTCATTATTTAAATTATTTATTCTTGCATAAGGTCAATGCATTTGAATACAAGTATTTTTACACTTTTAGTTGAATGAGAACGAACAAATAATAATCTTATCTTTCCTTAGCGTGAAGTTTTTAACATGTCATAGTTTTGTTGCAAAATGCAATCAACATTAAATATTTATTTTTTTTTTTAAATTATAGCTGGAATAAAACCGGCGACTTCATCAACTTATCTAATAAAAATATCATTGCTCCATATAAAAAGTTTTCATTTTAAATAAACACAAATTGAGTTGCTCCGCGTCCACACTTTTAAAAGTCAAAGAAAACATTTTGATTAGATCGTAAAGTAAGGTACAAGAATTTCCTTTGAATAACATCCAAATGGGCGGTCGCTTTAATTCTAAAAATATGTATTTTTACAACTTGTGTATGCGGTTTCGATTTAATTTGCTTCCAGTGTCTGTTCGCTATTTTGAATGCTTTTATTTCGGTCGGAAAGCTTTTGATTTTTCTGTTTGTTTGTGTCGTGGGATGCGTTATTACGTTGAATAGAGTGAGTTTTATTAAAAACTAAACTTAAGTACAATAAAATAAAGTGTGCTGTCTTCTTTAATAATTCGATTTGAGCAGTTGGTTTTAGGTTTTTAAATAACTATGACTATTAAAATAATTTGACCTAAAACTTTATGAGCTTAAAATCATGAAAAAATGTGTTTAAGAGCTAGCGCGCACCACGACTTTATGCAGCGTGATTATTTTATCGCAGAAATACAACGTATGAGTTAATATGACAATGCGCGCACATGCGATTAAATAATCGCAGCGATTTTAAAATTGTGATTTGTCACATTTTGCTGCGACTGCTCGCGACGCGATTGTCGCGAAAATGAAATGCAGAATATGAAATTGTATGGTACCGCGCGCACTGCGATAATAAAATCGCACACTCGGGCCCGGCCGGCACTTCACTTGTGTTTCGTCTGTCCAACAGTTAACATCGTAGTGGTATTGGTAAACATAAACTCAGTAATCTGTCAAAAGTTCGAATTTATTTATTTATTTATTTATCACTTTATTGTGCAAGAATAAAAATATAACTACATAAAGGTTACAATAATAAAAAAAATAAAAAAGCACAATGGGCGGCCTTATGGCGGAATTTTCATTCTATATTAGCCAAAGAATTTTTTGGGATACATCCGAAGTTCATTGTATTTCTGATAAAAGAAACCTTTGACAATTCTATCTGCTGTAAAAGGATGAGTCCAATATTGACGAATTTTCTTTTTTTTTTCTTATCCTCCGAAGTAGTAAATAAATATAGACAAGCAACTTGTACGAAATCAATGATGAAAGTGAGTAATGATCACTATTAAATTATCGCTGTGCGCGCACCGTACTCTCTGCGATTTTCTACAGCGCGATTTTTAAATCGTGTCGCAAAAATTAAAATCGTGGTGCGCGCTTGGCCTAACTTATCACTTAACAAGTAATGGAGCACCGGTGTGTAATTAACGATAAAGTTTATGTTATAATTTTTGTCATACACAACTATAATTATAATTTTACATTGTATAAACTATATAAAATAAACAATTATCTTATAAAAAACAGACAAGCAAGTCTTGATTAGCATAATAAATAATGTTTTATTTAAATCATTTAATTGGTAGAGATCACTGCTTACTGATAAGACCGCCAATTATTGTACTACATCTTTCTAGTACCATATTTTCTTTTTATTGATTTTTATTATTTAATGATTGTTTTACAATAAAGTGTAATAACTAATAAATAAATAAATAAATTATTTTACATGACTTTAAAATCTTAATACCTACGTATTTCACACCTAAAGCGACAAGAAAATAACTATTTGCTCTTTTTCTTTCTTATATTGCAACTGTATTTGTAAAGCCGGCCAATGTATGAGATAAACGGTACACTCATATTGTGACCGGATATTACATAAACTTCTGACACATTTAGGGTTTGACCCTTTTAATAAATAGAGGCGTTATAACTATTGTTTCGGTTAATAGCATCGTAATGTAGACGATATAATTAAAGATTAAAATGTATCAAAATGTATTTGTAATATTAAAATGAATTTGTAAATGAGAAGGGACAAAAATGCTTTTGTAATTGTTAAAATTTTTGTATTGTAATTTGAAATCTTAATAAAAAATATAGGGGAAATTCTTTTGTTTCATTCGAAAAAACAATATCTAAAAAAAAACATACATTTTTTAAATAACTTTCTCTGCTGACGCTACATGTAAATGAAGAGCGTCATCAATTAAGCAGGCGGTGTCAACCTTTCTCTACATGTAATATGTCAAAAGCCACGTATATATTAACTTTGGAAATGAACTGATCATAGCTTTGGTTTAAAATTTAAATAGTTGAACGAGAATACGAAATTACTGAATTTAAGAGAAATTATTTATTCCTTATCTGATATTAATAATGCTCTATTTTCCTCGTCTTTTCTGAGTTGCCTGGTAGAGATCGCTGCCAGCGATAAGGCCGGCTACTGTACATTGTTATATTTTATTGTTAAGTTTGTAAAATGTATTCTATAAGGTGTACAATAAAGTATTTTACATTTATTCATTCATTCATAATGTTTGTTTGTCTTTCTTTCACGACGTAACGAAGTGATTTTATGACATGATATTTGATGAGATAGTTAGGAGGCTAGAAAGTGACGCCACTTTTAATATGAATGAAAATGCAAACTATAATTTTTAATAGCGGTGAAACTTCTCATTACCATGTGAATTTTCTATAATCACAGATAATGTAATACTACTGTACGTGGGCAAAGCCGCGGACAAAAAGCTAGTACATTCATGTTACTTTAAATTTCATAGACAATACTTGAGTCCAAATACGGGCGTAGAATATTGGCCATCTAATCTAAAGGGATCGACCGATCGATCGACTAAGACCTCGTTAAAGTTCTTAAGTATTATCCCGCATATTTAGAAGATCGATGTCTAAACCTTAGCTTAAGCGAATTTAATCATTTATGCTTTTGCAGACGATCTTTTAAAATGTTTGGAATACGATCTGGATTCAGTAGTAAGAGTTAAAATTCCTATGTAGAGGTTCATTAAAAGAATCAATTGTTAGAAATAAATGGCACCCAGTGAGTGATTTAATAAAATCTCGAACAGGAATAATACTGCGCCTATTCTGGAAAAAGGTTGAAAAGTTAGAACTAAAATATTTCAGGAAAATAGACGTGTTTGGAATTTTATCGAAACGAAACGTGTTTATATGAATAGATTATATAATAGATAATCCCAACTGAAATACTTCAAGGGTTTCTGGAATTAATCTGGATAATAATTTCCCTTATGATATCTGGAACATTGAGATTCGTCGATTTAAAGTTTGGGAAATTGGGATTCTGCAACTAGGATTAAGGACTTATTGATTTAGACGTCAGTTAACTTTAACAAGTAACTGTCGAAAATGAATAATGTTCTCTATGATTGCATCAATCTTCGAAAATTTTTAAATAGATTATTTGTCTATTTTATACAAAAACAATCATTCGATTGATTACCAGGCGGATACAGAGCAACAGCATTGCGAAGAAATTGCTGTGCTGACCAACTTAGTTAGTGTGGACGTGGAAAATGACGCCAGCCGCGCTTGCTCAGCCGAGCAATGTCTTACTGGCAGATCTGTTCGCGCAGTAATTGCTTCGCGACTCTGCTCGCTCAGTACAGACCAGCTTATTGACAAAAATGTCAAAAAAAGGATTGCTAGATGAATCTATCTCCATCTATTTCTAGATGAATCTATCATCTATCCCCATGACACGATGGAGCGATGATTTACGTAAGGTAGCAGGCAAAAACTGGTGGCAAGAAACCTACAATCGAACTAAGTGGCGTGCCATGGGCGAAACCAACAGTGGACGAACACAGGTCATTGAGGTATTATTATAGAGAGGACACCACGAACAAAATCTGTGCGACAAGCGCGGCGGCGAGGGGGGTGGAGTGAGTCATACACTTTGTAGATATTCTGCCTCTTAATACTTATAAATTAAAACCAATCAATGTAACAAATAAATATTGTTTATCTTATTAAAAAAAAATATGAACAAACTTATCAATTAAAACCAATCAATGTGACAAAAAAATTGGTTTGAGACGATTGACTCTAACTAGTGTTACAAATAGTGTAGTAGCGATGGCCTCTCTAGTACGTAGAACATAGTAACTCAATGACACAGGTTGAAAAGAAGAAGAAGTAGAATCTATGGTTGCGACTATTGTATTCATTATTATTAACATCGGCCGTAAGAGATGTAGGTTCCTTTTCTCCTGAAGATCCTATCATCAGTCTGGCAGATTCACTTCTTTTAGAAGAAAACAAGAACTATCATATTTTTCATCACTACAGACTAAACTATGACTTCAAGAAAATATTATTCTGATAGAGATATTCCAATGCCAGATAGTCAGAGTTGATTAGCGCAGTAATTTTTATGGCCAATAAAATGTAACACGTCACTTTGTACTGTGAGATGACCGATATATTTGTACGTTCTTTTTATACGAGATAAGTACTAATTTTATAAAGTAGTAAACTTGAATGTTTGTACGCACACACTCATGTAAGTAAAAGGTTTGTAACCACTGGTTTGAAATTGGAAACTTTTAAAAAATCACATAGTAATTATATTATTATGAAGCTATTTTTTTAAATGTTTGTTGTGTTTTTAAATACAAAACAATGAGGTGGCTATTTTAAAGATAATATTTATTCAGATTTTCGAAATATCATCACACTGAGACACATTCTTTAAATACTATGCATGATCTAATTAATGATATTAACAGAAAATAATTACTATGGATACTACTATTGTATGTACTTACAAAATATTTTTTCAAATTTTTGTATGTCTCACTGCTGCCCTGCTCTATCTCCGAAATGGTTAAACAAATTTTGACAGGACTGTCACTAGTGGACAGCTAAAGTAATAAATAATAATTTTACTTATAGGTAAGTATTTTAGATATCTAAATAATAGTTCTCATTCAGCGGAAAAACGTAATAAAATAAAAACATGAATCCACGACAAACAAAATTAATTATGAAATGAGTACCTACGGTAAAGCTTTAATTAAAACTGTTTTGGTGTTAATGACACCAAATAAGTGCACTTAAATTTGTAAACGAAATTCGGATCCTTTGTTTATTCTTTTTGTGTAAAGAAGTGGGGTTTTGAGATTTTATATAAAAATATTTGTTTAATTATAACGTCTGGAATAGTTGACAGGGAATCAAAATATTTTAAAATAAATTAACATAAATACCTAAATATTTTCTGTTGAATTAAGAATTTATGTCTATTTAAAATGCTTTTATTTATAAAAATATTCCCTTACTACTTTTTAATATTCCCTTACTACTTTTTGGGCATGTCATACCTATTTGTTTAAATTTACGATAATCTTCTCAGAAAAGCAGATCGTTAGCATTTCTTTTAGTTTATTTGAAATCGTCCATTTATTACTTTTTTGTTTTATTTTTATATTTGAACATTTCTGTTTATAATATTTAAGAAAATAAATAATTTTCTGCAAATTTTTTTACTACAAATCGACCAAATAATGGTACTTACTCATCTTTTTCCTACACTGATTATTATTATCATTTTTTTTTTATAATTTACCGTAGACACGGATTAAAAGTTACTTTAGTTTGTATTATATTTTCCTTCTCAACTAAAAAATATAGCAATCTACTTCACTATTTGAACATTAATTTGAACATTTCTCATTTTCCTTTTCAAACAAAAACAATTGCAATTTAATTCACTATTCATAAAATATTATACCTAAAACACAAAATTTATGAGAAACTGTACGAAATTTTCACACAAATTGCTCCCAATACAAACCACAAAACTGTTATAACATAACAAAAATCTACCCAATATCCTATTCTAGTCTCACAATATATAGTAGGTACTTCAATCTTGCTTCAAAAATGGTTCAGTCAAACCTCTATACATTGAAGCGATTATATGCCTAACAATAGAACTTCAAGTTGAATAGACCTTTTTCATAGACATCACTCATACACTCAAATTATCTCACAAACACTGGCCATTACAATTCACTAAACCCGCCATTATCATAAAAAGAAAAACATTATCGGACAAAACTCGTAAATTTAAAATTCAAATTTCGAAAAAACTTCCGCGCGCTCGTCTATAATAATGCAAACGTCAAAAACAACCACGCACGAGAATTTCCGTCAAGGCACTGAAAATCCGAACACGTGCGCCAGAAAATATTCTCGATCCCAATAATAGAATGCTCCAAGTGGTGAGAAGTTTCCATATCAAGGTGGACTCTAATCCGACGGGATAAAGTTGAAAGTTGTAAACGAATTAAGGAATATAAACCTGTTCTTGACATTGCAATGCAAGTTGAACTCAATTGCACTTGACAATGAGTTGAATACCGAAGTAATTTGAATTAGAAGATTTTGATTGAGAAAATTGGACTCACTGAAATTCGACGGTCGTTGTTAGCTTTTGTGCTTATCAAATGTTCTGCCCTGGAGCTATATCTGCTTTTGCCATTAACTGTATTAGAATTTAGAGTTATTTTATGAGGATAGTGAACTCTAAAGTATTGACTGCTGAAAACACGTGAAATGGATTTTTCCAGAGTATTCTTCAACATTTAAATTTCAAATTTGTTATTTACTCGCGTACTTTGTTTGAATAACCGACACTTCGTATTGTTTAAAACATTTAGCATAATATTATTTAAAAGTTTCAAAACACACTTAAACACGTACAAATGTTAAACTGAAGGAAAACTTTGTTAGCAACCATTAATAGATAGGTACTTTGTTTTAAAACATTTCCTCTTATTATCAAAAGATATTTAAGCAAATAATATTTATACCCTAAAATAATAATTGATAGAACTAACATAGCAACTGATTGTGTTGTTTACATTCAGTAAAATATTAATTAAAAAATAAGTTTTTTTTTAAATGAATTTAATTTTGACGACATTGACACGACAATCTGCAAATTATTTAAGTATATTTTTATATTGTAATAATATCAAGCCCAAACCGATGTTTCACATTTTTCCTAATTTATGCACCGACATCGAAAAGAATTATCTGTCTGGTTATTTAGTGAAAGATTTTTAATTCAACAATATTGTTAGTAAATGAAAATACTTGCTCATTCACAGGAATCAGAAATCAGCTTTAAACTTTAGTAACATAGTCATTCGAATCAAATCACTTAGTCTATCGTTTATCGGTGTGGCCTATGACGTCACAGCTTCGTAAAAATACTAATTATTGGCGAAATGTGCCCTGCCCAATGTTTGGAATGGAATATAAATTGGCCAAATTGATCGTTATGTCTATCGTAATAGAAAGAAAGATAGCAGATTTTGTTAGAAAATACTAAGTGCCAAAAATTTTATCTTATACCAATCAAAATTAAAATAATAATGAAATCTCTTCTAAATATAATATAATTAAGAGTAATTAGGTCAATCCGGTAGCGCCAGTATGAAGGTTCCTTCGTATGTTATTGATATAGACTATAGAGTTTAGATCATGTAATATCATATTACAGTTTGGGTACAGAAAATCTCGACCTGAGATGCATAAGGTCGAATGTCGACATCAGAGTAAAA